>ML824941.1:68731-86979 GCA_009831015.1 Picea engelmannii
CAACAATGTTGGAACTAGGGTTTCAATTTCATTCAATAAAGGATGACATCATGCCAGCCACATAAAATACTTAAGGCATATATTTGGGAATGTTAACCAACCACATTATATTCCTTATTCATGAGTACATATACAATGTCATGATTTTTCAGGGTGGTTTCAAATACCATCACCTAACCATTCATTAAGTTCACTTTATCATGTGCTTTATCACTTTACATATACATTTATATATTCACTTATTCTAATGTCTAATTTCTTATTACAATATATGATGACATTTGTATAATACAAGCCTATGAGGTCTCCAACAAACATGTTGTGCATATAATGAAGCATCATTAAACTATGTGAGAGTGTTTAATACCTCACTAAATGCTCATATTATTCACTAACCCTAAAAGTGAGTAAATCCCACATGCATCATGGGATCAAATCTCTCAAGTTGTAGACCTATTTAAACAAAATATTGGAGTCCCTAATGTGATTAGAAAGTGTGTATGGATCTTATATGATAGAGAGATTATTCAAAGTGGATATTTCCCTGCTCAGGGTTTACCACTATAAATCTCTTGTCTCTTGCATCTTTGTGTTTAATTTGTTGTTGTTTTTCTATAAGAACTAGTAGATTAGATCTTTATTATTCATACTTTATGATTTGTGTCTTTAACATTAATATTCTTCATGGTACTATATATTAGATCCATAGATTAACTCCTTAGTATATAATCTTTGTCAAATTAATACAAGTTATTAATCACTTTCTTATTTTGAATATTTTGTTCCTAGACTATAAAGGCATTTTCAACCAATTCTAATGGCCCCAATGCATCCAAAATGCTCAATTTAAACTATTTTGGATTTCATTTTGCTCAAATTGGACCTATGTTTTGTCCAGATTTGAGTATTTTAAGTTCTTAGTGAAGCTTGAACAAAATAATATGATTTTCTAAAGCTATAAATTATTTTTCTTATTGTACAAGTCATGGCTTCTAAGTAGGTTTGGTTGCATTATCAGAGTTGTTTGTGGGTATTTTTTCCATGGTTACTAGCATGCAATCTCTCTACCTTGGGCATTTCCCTCTTGTGCATTTTTGCAGTGTGGGCCACCTCTTTGGGCCAACTATCTCCTCCACCAATGAATCCTCCAATGTGGGAGGTATTCACATGCCCATTTCCTTTCATCATGGGTAATACCTACATCAAAGGTACCATCCCCAATCACCTCCTCCACTTAGGTGCACATCGTTATCCATTCTCCAAGGACCAAACCCCACCACCACATTGTACTTAATCCTTTAGCCACAAGAGTGTACTTCTTGAAGAAACAAAGTGTTGGTGCCACCTAAGCAATACAAAGGACATGTGGACTAACCGATAACCACCACATAATCCAACCAACATTTGTGTCCTCAATAATATAGTCTGCCAAATGGACCCATAGTAATTTTCCATGTCAGTGAATGACACATGGATGTCACCTCATCTTTGGCAAGTCAACATATTTTGACACCTGGCATTTTTCTCCCTACCATGTTGACACATTGTACATTAAAAAATACAAACATTTGTAGCATCATCAACCTCAAGCGATCATATTTTAAAGATGATTTTAAAATTTTCGTATCTTTTGGCTCGATAATCCATTTTAAATGTAGGTTTTTCTACAAAGTCTAGTTTTATGTCATATATATAGTTACATAAATGGTTTCTACATATTGTACCAATTTTGGCCTCATTTTGACAGTCTATTAAAAGTCCAGGCTCGACCATGTTTTGGAAAATTAAAAATCCTATATATTACTCATTTCAACTCTTTTTTTAGCAATATTTTTTGAACTCTAATTTTTCAAGTAATTCTTATTTCTATTTTCATCTTTAGAATTTTTGTAATATTGTGTCATTTTGTATCTTGGTGTCATAAACATGGCCTCTAAATCCATTCACGTACTCAAACTAAATGTCTCTAACTATAAATTACAGGAAAGGAAAATGGTTGACATTCTATCTATGTAGGGTTACAAAATATGACATTACAAACCATCTTATGCAAGGAATTGTCAATGTGAGAAGAATTTTTTGAACATGCTAGGGGCCTCCTTGGTTAGACCTTTTACCAGTATCTTGCAGGTACACATTGAAATATAAAATAGTCTAATTGAGGTATGGAAGACACTCGCTTCACTCTAGAACATGAATAATGGTGTTTAAACTTATTATACAGAGTGGAAGTTACATGATTTAGATCCTAGATATTTTGATAGACTTGAGCCATTTTTAATAGAAATTAAGAGTTATAATTAAAATTAAGTCAACGTGGGTTTGATTGTAAGAAAAAATGACACAACTCCTATCATTTCAGTGGAAAAGACTTATCTCCAATCTTTGATAATTTTATTCAATCTATAAACAAATATATTGAAACATTGTCAGACATTAAAGCTCTATCCAAAATGTGTCATCCTTGCCCTGCACACCCAGCCATGAGATGGGTAGTTGTGATAAAGGGCCTTCAAATTATATCTCTCAGAGGCCATATCGCCATAATACCAACTGAGTAAGCTTCCCAAGGAGGACCAAAATTAAATAAAATGCATGTGCAAGTGAAATGATTAAAATATGGTGGAACTAAATAAGCATGGATTAACATAAATTCATGGCAACCAAATTCCCATGACCATATTTAATCATAATCACACAAATCATGCGAAACACATAGTTTTCCATAATATAAAATAACATTGATTTTGCATATTCATAAACAACAACAAAGCACTTATCTTTTAATAAAAGTTGGTCCAAGCAACTAGTTACATATTCACAACTCTCCACCTAACCATAGATATATAGTGGATATACCACCTCCAAGTCGAGCTATGAGGCCACCAAGCAAAGGAACCAAGCTATTGGATTCTATCTCTCTCAACCCAACCAATTAGCTCTCATGCTCAACCAATTTTCTCATTACATAACACTCTAGGAACCTCATCTGGCCATCAAACAACCATGGCACTCTCTTCCACTACCCCACATATTGTTATCACTCCGTAATTTCCCTTGGTTGCGGGAGGGAAACCATGGAGGTAAGCACAGACCACTTTGGGCTTGGAATCTGGCCTTTCCAAACCAGAGAGGGCTCTCTCAATGTAAATTAGGCTCAGTGGCCAGATCTGAAATGGAAATAAGGTTTTAAGATGTGGTTGATGGCAGAGGTGAAAAATAATTCATTCGGCATGGAGTCACCTTTGAAGCAAATGGAACTATCAGTGACTGGTGGTAGGACTATCAAGGAAGCAAAGGTTAGATAGGTGATAATATTTTAGTTTAAATATTTTTGTTGTATGATGGAAGAAAGAGAAAACAATTAACCACATTCAGAGCATTAGCTGGGATGAATTCTGATTGAGTTAAGAAGAGATAACAATACTTAAATTGCTTGAATCTAAAGCATCAATATCAGATGAATTCCAGACCATTAGCTTTCCAATTTAAGCATATAAAGGTTGCAGATGAAATGAGAAAAGAACATAGGAAATACATACATGAGAGGGAAACACACACTTCAAATCACCACCACAAGGATCTCTGGTATGAATAGCATTGTACTTATGCACTAGTATTTCATTAAATTTCAGAAAAATTACAAAATGTTCAAAAACAATCTCCTATATGTTTCTACCAACCTCCTTAGTCAATAAAAATTACAAATATATATAGAAAAGAATCTTATCCAAGTTGAAGAGGTCGAGCTCAACTCCTTCCCAAAGTTGGATCTAGTTACAAAATTATAACAACACGTTTAGAACTGCCTGGTAGGAAATAGGAATCAATTTTATGGAAAACAGGGGTCAAAGATAACATCATAGCTCTCAAATCATGATATATGTTACAAAACTGAGAGAGGTTTTTGTATATGAACTCGTTATTGAGAAAAACCTCTTTCATTTTTCTAAAATTCCTCTCCAGAGTCTCGGGATCCACGCCCAAATTTAATGTCTAAAACAAGAAATCATTAAATGTTTAAATCTGAAAAATAGGATGTAAATATCCATTCGAATATTCCAAACCATGACACCTGTGAAGAAAATGAGAGAGGTTTCGTGAATGGGATCATGTTTGAAAAAATCCTCTTTCATTTTTCAAAGATTCCTTTCCATGTGGTTAGAAACTGAGTTTGAAGTTGACTGCAAAAACAATCATTTCTAGAACTTGCACAACGAACTTGCGTAGCGAACTTGCGAAGCGAGTTTCCTTTTGGCATTTTATTCTATTGTTTGGCTTTGATTGATGGTTGAAGGTCACTAATTGATATTTTGACACTTGATATGATGATAAGCATCCCTAGGACCACTTCATTACCCTTTCGAACACCATTTTCTTCAAGATCCTAATATATGCCAAATAATCGATTCAGATTTTGACCCTTGAGAAAATTATATGACACTAACACATAGCTCAAGTAATATCTTCCCTTTCTCTGCTCAAAAGTCCCTTGGGGATATTCTTCCCTCCAATGCTCTTTAGTGTGAGCAAAAATAGACCAATATGTGGTATGGTTTCTTGGAATTACCTACAAGAATAGTAGTTGGCTCTCAAACATCCAAGAATAGGAAATACAAAGTGGGTTATGGATTCCTACCTTACCCATCCTTTGTGCTCACCTACAACTATCTATATTTCATCCAAGGTCTACAATTTCCTCATCACATTGCTAATTTGATCCATTTGCATATTATTTAATGGTTAGCAGTGGATAATAATGAATGGGCAATGTAGAGCATGAACATGAGAAAAATGATGGAATGAATGCCTAGAGTGAATGATAATGAGAGAATTGAGGGAAATGATGGCTAACATTACTTATGAAAGGAGGATTCTAGGAGTTTTACACTTCCCCATGATGATTGTACTCATCCCATGCTTCCACGACTATGTGAGAAGACTTCCCCATAAAACTCTTAAATGCATTCGATATTGGTTTTATAAGGAAATGAAGGTGGATGGATTGATTTAAGGAACATGGTGGAAAAGACATGAGATATACGGTTGGCACTTGACATTAGAGGATTTACTTTCCCATAGGCCCCCCTTTCATCTTGCCTCTAGTGGGATCGTAGCCCCTCCCATGCTCCCCATATCCATATTAGACCATTATATATTATATTCCAACATTAATATCTACATAATTGAGTTTGTCATGGCAAGCCTACAACATGATCCATATAATTATATTTACATCATGCATGCCTAGCCATTCACTAATTGGGCCTTAGCCTTGATCTCTGCACTAGGAGTCCATACTAACATATTTACAACATTTACACACATGGTCATCTATTTAAGTGCACATGGATTAAATCCCATCATTATAACCAAACATATGTACAATTTATGCATTTCTGATCCAATACATTCCAAGGATAAAAAATCGAGTATTATGTGAAGATAATCTTCTTCAGAAAACCATGAAGTCACACAATCTCTTTTAGAAACACCTGCACCACCTTTGGAGCCTTATATGTAGCTTTAATAGGAATGAAGTGTGCACTTTTGGTAAGTTTTTCATAACTACCAAAATGGTATCAATCTTTGAGTTTTCAAAGGTAATTCCATGATGAAATCCATCAAGATCAATTCCCATTTTGACTCAAGAATATCATGAGGTTGCAGTAAACTACCAAGATGATGATGCTCAACTTTTATATGCTAGCATTCCAAGCACTAAGCCACATAACAAGCCATGTCATTCTTGATGCCTACCCAGAAGAAAATGGGCTTCAAATCATCATACATTTTCTTTACTCCAAAGTGGGAAGCATATAAAAAATGATGAGCTTCACTCAAATTCAACTCATGAATCTTCTCCCCCTAGGGAACATATATTCTCCTCAAGAATCTCAACTAATCGTCCTCGTCACAAGAGTATAATTAAACTTAGGTATCCAAGTAATCTAGTTCCCACTAAGGGCAAACCTCATCTCTACATACTAGCTATTATCCAACTACAAACACAAATTACATTCCCTTAAATCTACCTTGAAGGGAATCACTGAGTAAATACAAGGCATACAACTAAGTGCTTCAACCACTATGTTCATGGTCCCTTTGATATAGGTAAAATTAGAGTTATAGCATCTATCTCACATTCGGGTCACCTTGATAAAATATATGTTGTAAACTCTAATGATTACTTTCAAGCTCAAATGTATTACCCACAAGATAATGTCTCCACAATATCAAAGAATAATCCATTGTTGCCAATTCTAAGTCATGGGTTGGATAACTCTCTTCATGTGGTCTCAACTTCCTCAAAGCACAAACAATCACTTATTTGGCTTAGGAAAGTACACCACCCAAATCCTCCTTGGATGAATCAATACAAACTAAAAAATTTATTTGCATATCAGTACCTTCAAAATAGGAGAAAAAATAATTAATGACTTCACCTTAGTAAATGCTTATTCATGCTCCTCAGTTTAAACAAACTTCCTTCCATTTTTTTTCAAAGAAGTGATAAGATTAGAAATCTTAGAGAAACCCTCCATGAATCTTTTGTAATATCCTAACAGTCCCATGAAGCTTTGCACTTCCTACATGTTCTTTGGCATTGTCCATTCAAATATGACCTCTATGTTTGTAAGATTTGCTATAATACCATCACTAGAAATAATATGCCCTAAGTAATAAATCACACCGAAGGAAAGAGAATTTAAACATCTTAGTATAAAGTGTGTTCTCTCTTAGGCACTACAAAACTAACATCCTATGCTCCTCATGCTCCTCTGGGCACTTGAATATATCAAAATATCATTTAGAAATACCTAAAAAACAATTCCAAATATTTTTGGAAAACTCCATTCATCAAACTCATGAATACACAAGTGACATTGGTTAATCCAAAAGTTACAACAACAAACTCTTAATGTCAAAAACAAGTCTGAAAAATAGTTTTTGGAATATCTTAATCCTTAACCCTCAGTTGGTGACATCCAGATCTCAAATCGATTTTATAAAACATAGTAGCTCCCTTCACTTAGTCAAAAATATCATCAATATGAGGTAATGGATACTAATTTCTAATAGTGTCCTTATTCAATTGCACACAATTAATGCACAACCTCAAATATCCATCATTTTTCATCACAAATATCACAGGTGCACCCTGCAGCGAAATGTTAGGTCTATTCATATCAAATTCCAAAAGATATTGAAGTTGCACATGCAATTCATGTAACTATGGTGTAGTCATAAAATTGGGTTCTTTGGATATAAGTTAAATACTAGGATTAAGCTCAATAGAGAATGTAACTACCCACTTCGAAAAAAGTCCAACTAACTCACCAGGAAAGACATCTAGTGTAATATACCTAAAGGGATATTACATTTATTATCATAATGTAATAAATAAGTATCACATATAATAGTCATAGGACAATCATTATGTGATGCAATAATTAATATGTAATAATGATTAGTCATGTCCTTTGCCAAGGACATGACTTATCACCCCTACATGTATTTATATGCATGCCATTGTATCTCAAGAACATGTCAATGGATAATGAATAATAATTATTTATCCCTTGAGGATTATATGGATTCATTCTTGTTATAATGGATGCTTAGGTGAAATGACCAATAGGTCCACTCCAATTGGTATCAGAGCGGTTTTTTCATTGGCATGTGGTAAAATACATTTTTTCCAGTTGTTTCGTTGATCTTTGATCAAGTTTATTTTTCCAGTGGCATTTTAGAGAGAGAGAGAGAGAGTTCTACAATAATTTTGAGGCATGTGCCCCAAAATCCTTAATAAAAATAAATAAATAAAAGTACACATAGAGAAGTATAAGTCAAACAAAGATTCCATACTTGGAAATAAGTAACGTTAATTGCCACATACATGGTAATAAAACATAATTAAAAAGAGAAGTTTTCTAGTATCTTTAAAAGTGCACATAAAGAAGTATAAAGTCAAACAAAGATTCCATAGTTGACATTAGTAAAGTTAATTGGCATGTACATGGTAATAAAAAGTAATTAAAAAGGAAGGTTTCCAAGTATCTTTAAAAGTACACATAAAGAAGTATCAAGTCAAACAAAGATTCCATAATGGCATAAAACTAAAGTTAAACTTATATATCTATTTACATGGATGAATTTTTGCATGGAGGAATAAAAAAGAAATATAAATATTTTGTTTATATGGAGGATAAGTTTTATATATTAGTCACATAAAAGTGAGTATGGTAACCTGAAAATATTGGTAACTTGCCAAATTATTTATACATGGAATAAATATACCAAAAAGTCAAATTATTTTTAAGTTGACCCATATATTTTTTTTTCCACAAGAAAAAAATGCTCTTTATATTCATAAGGATATAAATTTATACAAAATTGTCTTATCGACCTGTCTTACAAAGACGAAAAACTAGATACTTGGCGGGTTTCATGATTGACCAAAACAAAACAACCTCCATTCACAACTATAATCAGCACACAATTATAGCTTGCGTAGAAAACTGAAGATACCACTCAAAACATTAACTTGATGGCTGGTCCTTCGTTGCCATCCTCCCATATAGTAAAACAAATTTGGCCTGGAGGAAGATGCAATGCTCTTTTTGAAAGGGAATCTGCCTCACGGTTTTCTTCTTGATAGATATGAGTGAAAGTGAGCTTTCTAAACTGGAGTGTAGCTTCTTTGGTTCTCATTTTCCAACACTCCAGTGCTGCCACCTTGAATTCAGCCAATCCATTCAGCCAGTCTATAGTAGTTTTTGAGTCTCCGAGAAGCATCAGCTCATCGGTGTGGCGGCAAGCCAGAATGAGCGAGGCCCATGCGCCTAGAAGTTCCGCCTAAAGGTACCAACTTATTTTTAAGTTGACCCATATATAAAGGTACCAACTTAAGTGCTAAAATATATTCTTACCTAGTAGAGATTAAAAGTGAAAGGATAGTAAGTGAATTTATACTTATAAATTTATTAAGGGATTATAAAATGATACACATTATGGAATGATGTTTGAAGTCATAAGTTCATGAAGTTGAATGGAAATGAAGGTTTAATTCACTTTAGGTATGTAATGCAACCAAAAAATATGTTTTTGTATGTTAGGGAGGATCCAGAATGAGACCATAAGCATTTACATTGACTTATATATTAATGGAAATTATATTGATATTAAATTGGAAAATAGATTACATCTTCCAAAATAAGAAGTTAAAGAGCTCCTACACAAGAGTATGATGATGAGATTTAGAATTTAGAATTGAACATCAATGAGTACTCCCCAAAATGCAATTTTTATGTCTTATAGACCAACGAAGTTGATGTAGTCTTGACGAACTCTTGGATGAATTATCTTGGTACTTTTACTATGAATATTGATAGAAAGTATCTAGCATTTGAGAATTAAAAAAATAAAACAATGTTGCAAGGCATTAATTTAGACCACCTTTCTCTCTCATTGAATTCAAATCAAAATCAACAACAAAATCACAGAGAATTAATGGAAAAGCTAAAAAAAAATTTGAATAAAATTCCCATTAGCAAAGATGAAGAAATTGTACAAAGCCAATGAAAATTTGAGTGCTAAGATATGGAAATTCACAAATTTCAAGAATAGATAAATGAGCTGCAACAACAAAATAACAATATAAAAAACACTGACAAAAGAGAGACTGGAAATATTAGTAAAAAAATGTTGACCAAAGATGATGAAATTTCTCATTTGACAAATCATAATAAAACTCTACTGACAAAAATGAGGAAGTTGAAGAATGAGAAGATGACACAAAAATAAAAAATCCAAACCATGGATAAGGGTACTAACACTAAATCAATCAACATGGAAAAACCTAATATTGTTATCAATGAATTTGTATTAGTGTAAGAGCTTCGAAAAGTTGAAATAGCAGATAAAGTGACCTCAACATAAGGGATGAAGGACTTAAAAATGGAAGCGACGCACAACATTGAAGATGAATTCATTGAAGCTAAAGAAAAACTTTCCAATTTAGAGAAAGATAATGTTGAATTAAAAGAAGATCTTAAGAACAATGGTGACCAATTGTGTAAGATGAAATCCCTTAATGAATCAATCATTAAGGAGGTTAAGAACTTAAAGCAATAAAGTAATAGAAAAGGGAAGTTGGAAAATTATGAGTCAAAAGATGAATTGAAAAACAAAGATGAAGAAATCAAAATGGTATGCAAGTATAATCAAGAAATGCTTAATGATGTTAAGAAGGTGAAAAGGAATTTACAAGAGTATGAATCAAATAATAGGGATGAAGATATTGCCACAAAAATTGAATAGGATACTATTAAAAAACTTGAAGAGGAAATTTGCAAGAAGGTTGAAGAATCCCTATATATTGATCAGGTAAAATCATAAATGCAATCTAGAATTGAGGAAGGACATAAGAATTTGATAGATGGGATCACATTGCAGCTTCAAGAGGAGAAAGAAGATAAGATTCAAGAAGGTCACCATAAGATACTTGAAGAAGTTGAACTCCATTTGGAGAATGTACATGTCAAATATAATAGGATTATCTCTAAGGATAGAGTAATCAAAGACCAAGCAAAGAAGATAGAGGATGTGATTGTCTCTGGAAAGAAGACAGATGTAATGGGTGTGTGGAATGAAGGAAAACCATCACATTTGAAACCATATTGACACCCTCATTTCCAAGGAAGTTTTCAAGAAAGACAAGAACATCAGTATCAACATTATCAAGGAAGAATATGGAGTACTCATCAATATTCATGGAATAGGGCATTTGAAAACAATTATTCAATAGGACATTATCATAATCCAACAACTACTACAAACTAGTGAAGTTACAACAACAATACATGGAATCTAAGGAAATAAAATTATTCAACAATTAGCCATCGAGGATTAAGAGCGAAAAGAATTGAGTTTGAATGGATTGATCCTTTCTCAATGCATCAATATTGTACAAGGATTCAAATCTCTTATTTCCTTGTGTCATCAACCTTATCTAATCAATGATAGTTACAAAAATATTATTCATTCTATGAGAAGAAGTTTCTCCTTGCCTATGCTTTGAGGACAACACATTTTTAAAGGGGGGAGACTTGTAATATACCTTTAATCACATTGTAATAAATAAATATCATGTAATAATAGACATATGACAATCATTATGTAATGTAGTAATTAATATGTAATAATGATAAGTCGTTCCCTTAGCCAAGGACATGACTTATCACCCCTACATGTGTTTTTATGTACACCATTATATCTCAAGAACATGTCAATGGATAATGAATAATAATTATTTATCCCTTAACAATTATATATATTCATCCTTGCTATAATGGATGCTCAAGTGAAGTGACCAATAGGTTCACTCCATATAGAAACTTTGATAGAATAGAAACATTATCCAAAGATGAGTGGTCACCTTAATTCAAAACCATCATTCCATGCATTTGACAACCTTTCATGAGGCTTCATTTCAACTATAGGGATGATATAAGTCTCAAATAAATAGGCCTCTTTTATCCTTGAAGAGTCATTGATTGCCAAAAATTATCCCAAAAATGAAAGATGTTACCCCCGCAATCCATAACAATCCAATGAGCCTCAAGCCAATCTATTCCTATGATCAAATCATAGAACCCAAGAGTAGTCAAATAAAGATCTAATCTTTGTAATGCATACCCAAAAATCAAGATTGTATCCCTTCACTAAATATTGAACACTTTGTTTATACTATGAAGCCATCTCAACCTGGTTAAAATCATTTTTCTCTATTGCTACCAAGCCATATCTAACTAAATCATTAGATGAAATAAAGCTTTCAATAGAATTAGGGACAAATAAAATAGAAATTACAATACCATTTAGATTACATGTTATCTCAAGCACCAAGGCTTCGTGTTTGGTTTGTTTATTATGAACAACCACATGAATCCTATGGGCTATACCCATATCTCCAATAGTAATATGACTTTGACTAGATTGAGCCTCTAACTACTTCTTTGGTAAAGTCTCTCAAAATGTATTCCTTCACAACCCCAACATTCCCCTTTTGGAGGTACCTCAAGAGTCTTGGGCGACATAAAATGGATTTAAGATAAACTCTAAAAATAAACTTGAAAACAAGGACCACTATACTAAATACTAGGCCTAGGAGGTGGCTATGTTTAAGCAACAAACTCCTCTAAATCCTCAAAGTATTCCCCATCTAGGGTTTTCAATATCTAGAGAAAGGAGGCTTATGAATACCCCCATGAAATCCACTCTATGGGGGCTTCTCTAAAAATGAAGGAACTAGTTGTCTCAAGGTCTAGGAGGTCCCATAACATCTCTATCCTTAGCTCTACCAAACAATTCTTATTTTGCAATCAAGGCTCTCTACATTACCTTGTGCAAAGTTTAAGGAATCGAAATGTGAACCTTCTCCTTAATCCTAGCATTCAAATCATAAATGAACTTTCTCACTCTCAACTTCCCAATATTGATATACTTAGCATATCTAAGAAACTCCCTAAGCCATGCCTCATACTCTAATATTGTTTGAGTTCCCTATCTAAGAGAATCAAACTTATTCAACTTTTGTTCTAAGTACTCCTCAAGTATATACATTTTGTGGAACTACTCACCAAAATTCCCCATAATGTTGTAAAGGTTGTGTAACCCATATGTGGTTCTAGGGTTCTCCACCAAACAAGAGTACTCTCCTTTCCTTGATATATGACCATCCCATCTTTTTGATTACTAGAATAATCTCTTAAAGAAAAACATATAGGTCCATATTCTCCAACCAAGCTTCTACTATCTCACCTTTTGTTGATCCTTTGAATTCAGGTACTTTACTTTTTCCATTTCTCTATGCAAATCACCCTCAAGAGGGTTGTCACATCTCATCCCCTGAGCATAAGTACCAAGATCTAAGGAATTGGCACTAAATTTATTGGTCCACACCTTAGACATCTTTTCAAATGAGTTCATAATATCCCACACCTCTTTGTTTGGCATGTGGTTTCGGTCACGATTCAGTGGAGGAGGTGATGGTATAGGTGGTGGAGGAGGAGGAGATACATTCCTCCCCCTTGTATGCACCATATTATCTTTGAAACCGGCATCATATCATTAAAATTGTTTTAAAGACCAACTTCTAACATTAAATTTTGTTCTTAAGAACATAGATCCATGTCCCTAGTCTTTGAACTTTGTTATGATACCGCTGTGTAGTACCCGTGCTATATAGTAAGAAAGACTAGAAAAACAAGACTATATTTAGAAAAAAAAACAAAGAAGTAACATACATATAACAAATTACAAAACTTCCTTGAAGTTAAAACTAGCCAACAACATCATGAGCATTTATTGTCATCAACAACAAGCATTTACAAATCCAATCTTTTCATTATGCATGCAACTTGCGTTTACAAGCACAATGTCAACCTTTGCATTCCATGTGCAACTTGACATTTACAAAACCATGAAGTAATACAACTTTTTTCCAAGTCCTTAGTATCATAGAATAGTCATCAATATGAATTCAAGGATTAATCACTCAAGTCGACAAGATTGGGCTTCTCTCAATCCCTCATCCAAAGTCACTATCGTGATTTGAACTTTCACTAATTCCCAAGGTCATATCACAATACTTGCTTCACAAGCCAACAAAAGGCTCTAGTTTGCATTATTAATTTCAAGAGCCCAAGCATTCAAATAATATGCCACAAGGTTGGATACAAAGTAAACAACTTATTACAATTCATTCAAGGTTTATGTTAGGGTTCATTCCCTTGCAAAAACAAGTTTTGTAACAAATATGATTGTTATCCATCTTAATTATATTAGCCTCGTTTAGTAACTAAAGAAGGCTTGGCAAGAATTGAACTATATGATTAGAAATAGAATATTATTACAAGACTTCTTACCACAAACTCTATATCATACACTTACCATTACAAGCCTTATAATACTTCAAGGTTAAAGAAGTATCTCAATCCACAATTACAATCACTCAATGCCGAAGAAGAAATTCCATCTATGACAATTTTCCCAATAACCTTGGCAAGAAAAGACAATTAAACCAACTGATGGATCATTCAAGGAACAAGAATATTAATCAAATAGGGAATGAGGAAGATAAGAAAAAAAATTCCATTCCATTTATATCCATTACTTTTGTCATGAAAACCTTTTTAATTCAACTCATTCCTTAAAGAATAGTACAAGAAGTTATGAAAGCATACTACATTTCTTGCCCTTAAGAGAAGACTACTTTCTCTTACCAAAATGGGGTTCTCTCAAACTTACAAGCTGCCAATTCATTCACTTTATTAGAATGCACACAATACCCAACCTTGGTTTTTCTTCTCCAACAAAACAATTTCTCTCAAGCTTTATTGGATAGCAAAAGAACTTGGGTAAGTTACAACCATACCCAAAAAATATTAGCATAAATAGTCCATGCTTTCTTTTCTAAAACAAAACAAATTCATTGCTCTTATAATTGATAATAAGAGAGTCAAGGTAAGCTACAACTATACCCGATGAATAGTTTAAACATTCTATACTTTCATTCTCAAAACAAAACAAAGAGAGCTAGGGTAAGCTACAACTATACCCAATTAATATCTTAAACAACCCAAGAAAAATTGGGCTTTGATTTGCCTCGACAAATTGATTTAACCAAGTAATTACAAGCACAAAATTGAATCAAACCATCGATTTCTCTTTTTCCAAGGAAGTATAATCACAACATTCAACTGAATTTCTTCAATCAATTGCTTAAAAAAAAACCCAAAATACCAACAAGGAGATAAACTATTTCAATCACAATGATTTGGTCCAAATAAGTTTTGAATGGTATAAGAGATTTCATTACAGGTCTGTATACCTTTCAACCAAAATGGTTTTTCTTTCACCACCGTCATGCATCAAAGTTTGACAAATTAACAATTGAAAAGGGGGGAATTTAAGCCAGGTTAAATACTATTTTCCATAAGCACTTCATCCAAATCATTTCCTTTGAATATGAACATAACCATTGAATGTTGGTTGTCCATTTACATACTCTGCAATATAAACATAAACATATATCCTTTCCAACACATCATTCCACATGTTAAGGAAGAAAAATTTATTCCAACAAACTATTAAAAATGTCTACAAGGACACAAATACAAAAGTTAAATTGAAAAATTCTAGAAGGCTAGAAGCCATGTTAGCATTAGCATTACCAATTTGATGTTTGGCTTAGCCATGATCTTAAAAATAGATTATCATTATTATATGCCCAAAACCTGGATTTATCTTTAAACCACAAGCCATAACTCAAATTCCTTCATTAATACATTTATTGGTTAGAAATCATAATTTAAATATTCAAATATTACACAAATTAGAAGAAGAACATATTTATACATGATGGAAGAATTACTTTCAATAGTTTAATAGTGTCTAAATCCTCAACCTTACCAACTATGAATGGGCCAACCGATTTCCACAATACCATACCCAAGGAAAACTTCTTCCCCCGAGACCCTCAAGATATGTGAGATCACAACCAGGAGCAATAAAAGAACCAGGTAGTATTGACAAGTTTTCTCTCATTTTTCTTTCTCTCCTTCCTATGTGTTGATCTTTCCCTTCCTTTCACCTTCCTTTTTGTTTGTCTAGTCTGCTCTTTTTGTAGTTTTTTTTGTTCCCTTAGTCTTTTGTTATTCTTTTAATCGTATGTAATCTTTTTTTTTTATTCAATTTATTTTAGGTTTTTATGAGTGTTTTTTTGTTTTTGTTTTTTTGGTCTTCCTTTTTATCAT
Organism: Picea engelmannii; assembly: GCA_009831015.1. Taxonomy (NCBI): domain Eukaryota; kingdom Viridiplantae; phylum Streptophyta; class Pinopsida; order Pinales; family Pinaceae; genus Picea; species Picea engelmannii. The sequence goes on from ML824941.1 coordinate 84,553, forward strand.
TATCAATCTTCTCAGGTTATTTTTTTTAAATCTATCTACTTATTCACATTATATACATGGAAAAGTTGCATTAGTTATCGGTAGGGGCTCGCCTCTAGGGAAACTAAAGCCCCTACATGTAGGTCATCATCCCTTATGCCCATAATATCCTTAACAAGGTTTTTGTAGAAAGAGATGAAAAATGAGACCATATATCAAGCTATCTTCTTATTATTGGTCATGCTCTCAAAAAAGCTAAAAAGGAAACAAGCACACCATACATTATGCATATTGATTTTGATCCCTGTCCTCTAAAAAATCCTTCACCTGCAACTCAGTTTCCTTGTCTATTTCATGGGAAATTTTATATGGCTAAAGATCATCTTCTAGGACTATAGGATTGGAATGAGTGTCGTCTAAAACTGAGGATTTCTCCTTCTACATTGAAGTACATGCTCCTTCTTCCACTCGAGTGATTAAAAATCCAATCCCTTACACATTGCCTCAAATTTTCCCTCAAAAATCCTCCTGATTGTATGAAGAATATCTTGTTGTTCCTCTCTTTTTATTCTCCAAATCCTAAACAATAAAATTTTTGACCATCTAATAAACCTCGACAATCTTGAAAAACTCAATGTTTAATCTTCTCCTTTTATATTGTTTTATGAGAATATTTTAGGTTGAATATTATTCCATGGCCTTTATTTTTATGTTTCTTTACGTATGATTGTTTTTTATCGGGGCTTGAACTTTTTTTGGTTTATTACTCTTTATTATTAGTTCATGTCAAAGGCGTAGAGGGGCTATAACGATCGATAATTCGTTGACTTCATATTAGTTTGTCCTTTGACCAAAAATATTTGCATAATATCTATTGTTGAAACTAGGGAACTAATAACATTGATTTTTATATAATAAAAAATACCATATATGGCATGATCTGATTGGATAACAGATTGGAGGTCTTATTTCCAGCTTCGCTATTCCCAATGTTTTATATGTTAGCATATCCAATTTTTTTGATCATATACGGTCTTTCTGAATTTTTATTTTTATTCTTGAAATGTTTGGATATCCAAAGTTTTGAAGATAGAGAGTCAGGTTTTTATTAGTTCACTTCATATTATTTTGTCCTTTGAAGATTTTTTTTTTTTTACATACCCTCTATTGTTCCAACTATTGCTACTTATTTTCTTTTATTGTTATAAAATAATATAATAAATTTTTTTTCGTACGTAACAGAGCTCCCACACTGCATTCTTTCTTAAATGTTTACACAACAGTCCTGACAAACTTAAATGTTTACCTAACAGGCCTCACAGCCTTAAATGTTTACTTAACAGGCATGTTACAATACATTTTCCTCCGTTTTTTTTTATATATATTTTTTGTTTTATGCAATGTTCTCTACAGTGAATATGGGCAATATTGTTCTTCAACGACATTACTGGTTCAGTGGTTCATGCTTGTTCCTTGCTTGTTCACTTGTTTCTTGTTCGCGTGTTGTTGTTGTTCTTGTTTTCATGTTGGTCTTGTTGCAGTTTGCACGCTTGGGTTTCTGCAATCACGATTGGAACTGGCCTTCTGTCGTTCCCCGTCGACGTGTAGGTTTCATTGTCGTGTTTAGCCTCCTCTGCTATTTTCATTTTGCAGGTGAGACATTTCACTGCTAGGGATGCCTGAGTCAAAATCCTCTTGCAGAACATCTTTGTATGTGAGGAGAAAATACGATTTCATTTTCCTATACACCACTGTGGTTGTGATTGAGGTGGGTTATGTGTTGAACATTGGCGATCAGGAACGCGATGAAGATAACGTTACAACCCTGCTTCTCTGGTCGTAGTGATCACATACAAAGATGGACAACAAGAGGATTTTGAATGCTCCCAGTATTGAAAAATACCAACTGTGAAAACTGCACCTTTCTTTAGGGGAATTACTGGTTCAATGGTCCATGCTTGCTCATTTCTTGTTCACTGGTTTCTTGTTTGCTTGTTTCTTGTGTTCTTGTTTTCCTGTTGGTCTTGTTGTAGTTTGCACACTTGGGTTTCTGCAACTGCGATTGGAAATGGCCTTCTATCGTTCCCCATCGATGGGTAGGTTCTGGTGCCATGTTTAGCTTCCTTTTCTATTTGTAGTTTGCAGGTGAGAAATTTCACTGCTAGGGATGCCTGAGTCGAAATCCTCTTGCAGAACATCTTTGTATGTGAGGAGAAAATACGATTTCCTTTTCCTATCCGCCATGTGGTTGTGATGGAGGTAGGTTCTGTGTCGAACATTGGCGATCAGGAAGGAGAAAAAGACAACATTATAGTCCTGCTTCTCTGCTCGTAGTAATCACATACAAAGATGGACAAAAAGAGGATTTTGAATGATCCTAGTATTGAAAAATACCAACCGTGAAAATTGCACCTTTCTTAATTGCTTGCACAATGGAAGGCCTTTGGA
>ML824942.1:11263-25368 GCA_009831015.1 Picea engelmannii
ACAATGATGAAAATATTGGCAAATATGATGACAGGGCTGATGAAGGTATCTTCTTGGGTTATGCTACAAATAGTAAAGGGTACAGATGTTACAATAAGAGACTGCATAAACTGGTTGATTGTATAGACATAAAAGTTGATGAATACATCTCGGTCAGAAATGTAAGCAGTGTTGAACCAAGCACATAAGATATAATTGAAGATGAAGATGAACAGGTCCAAGGATCAGAAAGGGAAGAATCTGAATCAGATGGAGATACGAATACTCAGGCTAACACAAATCAGCAGAAAGAAACAAAACCACCTCTCAGAATTGTTAGAAAGAATAATCCTGAAAATCAGATAATTGGAGATATAAATAAAGGAGTTCAGACAACAAGGAAATTAGTTAAAGACTCAGAACAATCTCATATTGCTTTTCTATCTATGATTGAACCTAAAACTTTTGATGAAGCCAGCAACCATGATGATTAGATTAGAGTTATGAATTAAGAACTTGATCAGATTGAGAAGAACAATACTTGGGAGCTTGTTCCTAGACCCGAAGATAAGAATGTAATAGGTTCCAAATGGGTGTTCAAGAATAAAATGAATGAAAAAGGACAAGTTGTTATAAATAAATCCAGATTGGTCTGTAAAGGGTATTCACAAGTTGAAGGTCAAGATTTTGATGAAACATTTGCACCAGTGGAAAGATTGGAAGCCATCAGAATGTTCCTTGCATATTCATGCCATAAGAACTTTAAAGTGTATCAGATGGATGTTAAGTCAACATTTCTTAATGGAGATCTAGAGGAAGAAGTATATATGGAGCAACCTGAAGGATTCTCATTGACAGATAATCATAGTTATGTTTGCAAGCTGAAGAAGGCCTTATATGGACTGAAACAAGCACCACGAGCTGGGTATTATAGACTGGACAAATTTTTACAAGACAAAGGGTTCAAGAAAGGTATTGTTGACAACAATCTCTACATTAAGTCTGAAGGTGATAATTTACTAGTTGTTTTGGTTTATGTATATGATATCATTTTTGGTTGTACTAATGAATCATCTATCCAATGGTTTGCTAACTCTATGCAAACAGAGTTTGATATGTCCATGATAGGAGAACTGTCATATTTTTTTGGTTTACAAGTAAATCAAAGTTCTACAGGAATATTTATCTCTCAAGAAAAATATTTGAAAGGGATGTTGAATAAATTTCATATGGAGGATTCCTCTCTTATTAGTACACCTATGGTGGTTGGTTGCAAGCTCAGTAAATATGAAATTTCACCCGATGTTGATCAAAGGACATACCGATCAATGATAGGCAGTCTTCTGTACATCACAACATCCAATCCTGATATAATGCAAGTTGTTGGAATGGTAGGTCGTTATCAGTCTGCTCCTAAACAAAGTCATCTAGTAGCGGTAACAAGGATATTCAAGTACTTGAAGGGCACAATGAATTACGGTCTATGGTATCTCAGAAATCAGAACTTTCAGTTAACTGCTTATTTAGAGGTTGATTGGGAAAACTGCTTATTTAGAGGTTGATGAGAGAAAAAGCACCAGTGGAGGAGCATTATTCCTGGGTGACTCATTAGTAGCATGGCTTAGTAAAAGCAAGGATCCATTTCATTATCAACTACAGAGGTAGAATACATTGCTCCTGCTACTTGTTGCACACAAATTTTATGGATGATACAAACTCTTGCAGATTTGAAGGTAACTTACATTGATCCCATTCCACTTCACTATGATAACACCAGTGCCATCAGTCTCTCTAAGAATCCTGTAATTCATTCAAAATCTAAGCACATACCAATAAAATATCATTTTATCAGAGAACAAGTTACAAACAGAATTGTTCAAGTGAATTATATTCCTTCCACAGAACAAATAGCTGATATCTTTACTAAACCGTTAGCAACGACCCCTTTTGGATATCTTTGTCAAAAGTCAGGGGTTATAACTTCTTTCATCTAATCTATTCACCTAATCAGGGGGAGTACTTATTGAATATCTGTTGTATTTCTAAGTTGCTCATAGTTGACAGGGGGAGTATGTACTGCAACAGCTCAGGGGGAGCATGTTACTTCTTTCACATTGATTTCAAAGGGGCAGAAAGTGTAATGGTAAGGATGCTATGAGTAGTGTCTTCAAGGTTTCCATCAATGCCAAAGGGGGGGAGTGTTGGCATATTTATTACGGGTAGACAGAAGGCATATTATTTGTTTTTCATTGATGGCAAGCTCAACCCAATGATGACGAACAAGAGAAAGTGGCAAGACCAACAACACACCGATGATCACATGGCAAGATCAGAAGCTAAATTCCATTTCGGAGTTTCGGATACCGGGAGTTGGAGGTGTCAAGGACACTCATGACAAGAATGATGAAATCGCTAAATGCAAAAGATCAGAGCATGTCAAAGATTCCATTTCGGAGTTTCACAGATCGGGAAATCAAAGATCAAAGGAACTTTAACCTTTTAAGTAGCGAACCCTGAAATCCCGAAACAAACACATCAACAAAGACTCCATTTCAGAGTTTCGCAGACTGGGAAATCAAAGATCAAAGGAACTTTAACCTTTGAAGTAGTGAACCTCGAAATCCCAAAAAAGGCACATCAACAAACCACGCCAGCTAAGGATACGTGGCACAATCAGGCAATGACAAGTGTCAAGTTGATTCAACATTTCAGGTACATGTAAGTCACGAATCAGAGTGACACGTGGCAGCTATTCAGCACGTGTCAATCCACGTGTGATGTTAGCAGGTTTATGTCACATCGAAACTTTCTATTTCGGGGTTTTACATAGCAAGCAAAAACTCCACCATCATGAAGTCTCGAACTCCAAAATGCCGAAAGGGACTGTTGTGAGTCTCGAAAACCTGAAAGGCAAAACTCCAAAATCCCGTCAACCGTCCATCTCAGTGGGTTATGTGAACCATCCGATCACTTCAGAGATTTTGTGATCATGAATTTTATAATGTTGGAGTCACGATGACTTGAAGGGAAAAACGTTGAAATCCTGTCAGACGTTCAATTAAGAAAAGAAGGGATCAGATTATGAAGTTTTGTGGACTGTTGACCTGGCTCCATTTCGGGGATTGCAACTTGCTGAAATGCCAAAATGTCGAAATGTGAAAGGCATTTTGATTAGGCCCGTGGTCACAACCAATGGGCATATGGAATAAGCACGAGACCCAGTACTTGTAATCCAACGGTGCATGTGAATTTGAATATGATCATAGGGTTACTGTTTCACCTCACAGTTAATTGATCAGTTACGATTTAGTTAGCAAAACTGATTCATAATTCTTGATCGGTTGGCGATTCAGTTGCTCAGGCATTTTTGTCCAAGGAGATTTGAGGTGTAACGGATGAGGTGTGTGTGAATAAAAGGATATATGAGACGACTGTTAAAGGTTGGTTGTTCTAACCGGAAAAAATGTGATGAACTGTAAGAAGAGTAAAATTACAGGATGCAGAGCTTGAGATAAAAATCAGAGATCAGTAACAATTGCTAAACAGACAGAAGCAAGAGAAGAATAGTAGAATAGCATGAAGCAGAGTAGAATTGCATAACAGTTTTTGAAGAAGAGAAGAATTGCAGAACAAAAAAGAAGGGGTAATAATTGAGACTCATGTATTGTTTGTTTTTCAATCATTTATTCATAATCAGGGTGGTTGGGAGGTGCTAGGGAGGATTGTTGTCCTCAGAGGTTCAAGTGGGTACTTGAACACAGGGAGTTGTAGCTTCTATCTGGTTGCATCCAGAGAAAATAGGCTGGCAGGGTGGTGCAAGGGAGAACAAGTGTTCTTTGTTATACAGGTTGGATCCTGTGTAACTGGAAGTTGGTGCTTCCATCCAGTTGGTGCTCGAAAATTAAGGGAGTTGGTGCTTCCTTCTAGTGGGTGCTAGAGAAACCAGAGAGTTGGTGCTCTCAAACAAGTTGGAGCTTGTAAAAAAGAGGTAGTAGCCTCACATTGAGTTGGTGCTCAATTATAGATGATGTACAAAACTTAAAAGACTGCCTATCATTTCGAAGAAGAAGAGGTTTTCTCCCTTTATGGGTTTCCTCGTAAAAATTTGTCTCTGTGTATATCTTATGTGTGACTGATGCTCATTATTTATGTTGTCCATATGTTGTATAATATTTATGATCACTTGAAGAAAGATTAAGAATGTTTTAATAGACTTAAAATTGTTTAAGCACAATAACAATTGATTCACCCCCCCTCTCAGTTGTCTTAGTAATTTCAACATCTATTGACCCTCTATTCTTAGACTTTCCTTCACACAATACAACTAGCTAACAATGGTAAGAATAAATGAGATATTGAGTGCAACCTATGCTCTGGATGATTGGTTGGTTAGTTCCTTCACTTACATAACTAGTCAAAAAATTGTAAGATTATTATAGAGCCTATAAGAGAAAACTATCAATCATGGTAGCCAATAAATCTTGATTTCTTGGCTTCTCTCTACTCTGTGATTGTTCATTGCATTCTTCTTTGTGCTCTCTCCTAGAATTTAAAGTTGGAGTACAACTCAAACAAATGGAGGTTCTAAAGAATGCACCACCTTATGTGGAACCCAACATCAACACATGTGATACAAAATAAGGATCTTCACAAATCTTAGAATCCCATCTTCACATAAGAAAAGATCTGTCTAGTTTCCAGTGAGCATTCATATATGTTAAATTCACAAAGGCATAGCTAAGATTGCACCTGTTCTTGAAATCGATTGTGAGTTGACAAAATCAGAGGCAGAGTTAAGCTTGTTTGGGTCTATGATGTACTTGTTGCAGCTGACACAATGTTGAACTAGCCTAGCCAAAAGTAGCTCAACTGAACATTGAACTTCGATAAGTAATTCAAAATTGTGTTGTGACTTTGAATTACATTGTACATAGTGGCCATTCGATAAATTTGTTGTCGGAGTAAGAACTTACTTGCCCATAATTATTGGTTTTTGATAGATAGTTATATTTCTTAGTTATTGTGTATATTAAGGAACATCACATTATTTATGTCAGTGAAATAAAGAGAAATAATGAATTGATACTTCACAACCAATTCCCTTCATTTCGAAGAGTGCCAAAAACGTTTTTCTTCAACAACGAAATCATTTTTTCTCTGTTATAATTCTTAGATGAAAAAAATGTTTTTTTTGGACTTCAACTATCATTGTTTGTTTACCTCTTCATTATATCTAGACTCTGAAAGTAAAACATTATGTCCTTGGAAATCTCATGGAAGAAATAAATACACCAAAAAAAGAAATTTTGTTTTTCTCTCCTCTGAAAATACCATGGGAGGCCAGTACAATTTTTTTATGCTACAAAAAATTGTTGGGATTCCTCTAAAGTGATTGTAGGCCCATCCCAATTCGTTATAGCTCAATAATCAACCAAAAACAAGAAGATGAGATACCACCCAATGGTGTGTAAACCTATATGGTCATCGTATGGTCTTACCATAGTTTACTTGAAGTAGGGGCTATCTCATGGGATGCTTATGGTGAGTGGGCAAGCCTCCATGCCCAACAAATAGGTGAATCAAGACACTATCAAGTAAAACATCCAAATTCAAGAACAAATTCACCTAGGAAGATATTTATATGTCCAAGGAAGTGGGAAACGCTCCAAGGAGAAAGGGATTTGCTCCAACGATGGAATTACAATCTAGTGGGTAATAAATTATCCCTAGAAAATGGGAATTTGACCAAGAGAAAGTGTTAATTTATCTCGGGGAAGATAAATTTCTCAAGAAAAGAGGGTGTGTGTCTTTGCAAAGAAACATAATCATCGAGGTATAGAGTAGTCGACCAACAAATGTGAATTTCTAAATTAAGAACTGAGAATGGAAACTCGGCTAAATAATTACAAGAGTCATTTTTTATCATCCATTGATCTCAAAAGTTAAAGTGAAATGGGCGGTGGACATTCCAGATTTGTTGTGGTTCTTCATTTCCATCATAATTCTATTATAGGCAACAACTTAAAACAAAACTAAACAAGTACATAGTTATTAATCAACCACAAAGACTTAGCTATGATCTATTCATTCATAGAAACAAATTCATCAACAACAAGCATAGAAACCAGTGAATCAATCCACTGGAAAGTAAAACATCCAGATTCAAGAAAAAATTAACCGAGAAAGATATGTAGTTGTCGATAGAAGTGGGAAACGTTCCAAGGAGAAAGGTATTTTCTCCAGCTATGGAATTACAGTCTAGTGGGTAATAAATTTTCTCCAACAAATAGGAATTTGACAGGAAAGTATTAATTTGTCTCAGGGAGGAGAAATTGCTCAAGGAAGGAGGGATTACAGATTTGAGGAGAAAGAAAATCGCAAGGGGAAAAGAGTAGTCGAACAAAAAATGTGAATTTCTAAAATTAAGCACTAAGAATGGAAACTCAACTAAATAATTGCAAAGTCAATTTTTCTCAGTGATTTATCTTAAAAGTTAGAGTGAAATGGGCGATGAACATTTCAGAGTTGTTGTGGTTCTTCATTTCCATTATAATTTAAACCATAACTAAGTAAGTAGTAGTACATAGTTATTATTCAACCAAAGAGAATTAGCTCTGATCTATGCATTCATACAAACAAATTCCTCAACAACAAGCATAGAAACTAGTTACAATCAACATAATGTGTTTACCCTAGAAACCAAAATTGGAAAACCATATTTGAATGGGGCTCGGTCTATTCATCTCAGCAATATTCGATACAATGCTCTCTTATCTTTCTATGCTTCTTCGTCCTTGGACAAAATACCTTTTGGGAGTGAAATTACATGAGGAAATAGGGAGAGCTAAGTTAATGGGAAGGCCAACATGATAAGTTTTCATTGGTTCAGATCCATTTCGGGACAAAGTCACTGCACTGAGAAGAAAGGTGTTTTTATTGCACCGAGAGAAATGAGATGTTGTTACAACTCTAAGTGGAAAAATATCTTAGTGTCACATCACATCCCTTCATGTGTGTAATTCTAATGTAGAAAAAAAATATTTTATTTATTTAAATTGGCATATATCCATCTTAATCTCAGATCTTTTAAGTGGAAAAATGTTTACACCTTTTTTTTCCTAATCCTTCTGGGTGCCTAATAAGGACAGGGTTAAGACATATCTATTTAGAAATGACAAATAGCCCCAAGATATAAGAACAATTGATTTCTCATTCCTAAATAGAAAACCAATTATCAACATTGAAATAATATTAGTAATAGATCCTATTATGAGTAGTTACAAATTCAATTCCTAGTAGTAGAACCATAAATTTACAAATTAGTTGAAAGTATCCAAAAATCACATGGCCAAAAGTGCTAGAATCTATCAATTGTAGTAAAAATGAAACACAAGGAAAATCACATCATCACTAGGCTCTATCCATTGGATCTGCCATGCTCTTCCTAAGATGGAATAAACAATTCATTACTTTTATTGATAACTAAGTAATGCTCACTAGAATGGGAACAACACATTTCATAAATTCAAAAAGTTTCATAAGGTGGTTTTAGAAGGATTCAAATGACATCATCTTAATAGGGGAGCTTTGTGATCGGACAATAAGCTCTCCAAGTTGTATTACATATTAATATAAAAAAATATAATCAACATGTGTATGCTATATTTAAACTCATAAGTATAACTTATAATTGATATGCTATCCATGAATATCAATCTAATCTCAAATGATATGCCCAACAATTCTAGATTGTTTTCCAATCACAACTTACAATTGTATTATAAATTAATATAAAAATTGTAATCAACATGTGTATGCTAGATTTAAACTAAGAAGTATGTCTTCTCATTGATATACTATCCACAAATTTCAATATAATCTCAAATGATATTCCCAACAATTCCAAGCTATTTTCCAACCATAACTTAAAATTCTAACTTGATCATACCTCGAATGATTAAGAATAACGAATTGTAATTTTGACTTCCTATCTTAAAAAGTAGGTATAGAAACAAATCCTCCCATGTTGGTTTGTAGTATCATTTGCATCATTATGTCCCATCTTTTTTTTTTTCTAGTTACATCTTCAACTAAACATGATGGTAAGAATTCAAGACTATAGCCATCAATTTACTATTTACTTGCTTTGCAGCTGAATATTGAACCCTTTTTTAATTATTGATTTATTGGTTTTGGGTAACTCTTGAAGCTTTAAGTCCACCAACGTTTTGCAAACACCACTTTAAAATTTTCTTAGGCTTTGGTGGTGTTCTTTCACTTCAAAAACTATTTGTACCTTCGAAAGATCATGACAAATCAATTTGATCTAAAGTATCATGGCCATAAAATTTCAATTTGATTAGAATGATCATAGCTATAGTCTTCATCAAATACATCATGTTTGTGAAAAACTATGACCTCCTCTTCCAATTCAGAGAGCCATTATGCCCTAAACTCTTCTCTGTAGTCTATAAAAATACACTTCTTGCTATTATCCTCAAGGTTATATGTTCTTTTTTGAAAATACGAACATAGACATTACACCCAATCACTCTAAAATGACTAACCCATGGTTTCTTACTCCTCCATGGTTCTACAATTATGATGTGTGTGATATCCTTTTGCTATAACCATGTCAATAAGATATAATTGTATGCATCTCTTTTAATTAAAAATCATTTGATAGGATTTAGCTTTGAGAATTCTTCATTCCCTATCCACACTAGTTTTCTTTTTCTTTGCCACATCATTTTGGTTGGGAGTATATGAATAAGTTAGTTACCTTTGAATTCCCTGAGACTTGTAGTACCAATATAAGTCCTTAGACTTTAAATTCCCATGACCATCAATTTTGAGAGATTGTGATACTTTCAATTCGCATCATTGGGCATTTTGTCCCTCAAATATGATCTAAAATTTTAGTTTCCCATCAACAAATATAGAAAATGTGGTCAAATACATTTGAATATATAGTTAAGACCATAAAAATGATAGGTAGAGGTCCTTCACAAATTCCAACACTGTAGCCTAGTGTTTCCAAAAAAATTATGGTTTTGTACCAAGTCAATCGGTTTCACTTAGATAGCCCATGTAAACTTATTATTGAAAAAATCAATCAAACTAAGGTTCAATGAAGAAAGGTTGTTTGGAACCTGAGCAATATAATAATTATTGGAGAGTTTTAGATAATTGATGACATGTATGGATATACTAATTATTGGAGAGGTTTAGAGAATTGAGGACTTTTATGGATCCCAATGAATAAGGAACAAGATCTCTCAATTTATTTCTAGTGAGGTTTATTTCAGTGAGAGAATCATAGATCTATAATGTGTAAGGTACAAACCGAGAGAGAATGTTATTCTACCAAAGAGGCCATTATTTCTTGCATCTAGTCTAACAAACAACAATTCCTACCTGATTCCTTGATGCCAACTTCCTAAGAACTAATTGTTTTTTATGATCAAAACACGATTTTTACATTTATGATTTATTGATTCATTTCACCCTAAAAATTAGTGGAGATCAAATTAATATGGTGGCATTGGGTAATTCCTAGAGACGGGGTGGTAGCCTACCAGTTAGAATATTATTTTTTAATTGAAAGTGTTCAAGTTCGAACAATCCCCATATGTTTTGAGAATCTCACATGTGATGAAATTTTGTAGAATAGGAAAGAATTTTTTTTACCTCTTTACAAATATCTAGGAGTATCATACTAGTGAACCCATTATCTAGTGCTTCGATGTTACTAAAATTATGCAAACTAACTTTCCAATGATATTGTCTCTGTATAAAGATAATTCTCTGAGATACCATAACTTTCCAAATTGTTTGGACTTTTTACCAAAAAAAGGTTTTGAAGGAGTTAAAGAGACACCAAGTTTTTCAATATTGCAAGATTAGAGAAAGCCCCATTGAATGAGTATTAGAGACACAAAATACCTCAAGGACATAAGGTTTCTAAACCTTAAAGAGATATCTCTTATAATATAACTATATTAGAGTTACAACTTGCACAACTTCATAAGCCTTATGATTTCTTATGGTATAATTTATGTTAAAGAATTGTAGACCACTTTAGGTTTCCTAGTGATTTAATATTATTGATATAAGACAATATATATTCTATCAGGGTATGGTTTCACAACTACGATTGACTAAGGAATCTTAAGCTTCATATTTTGTGGGTACCAAGCTTGAATATAAACCATTATCATCTAAGTCCAAATCATACAACTAAATCAAATTGATGACATAAATATGGAACTTACCAGAAAATTTGTTCTTTGACAAGTTTAGACTTTGCAGGGAGCTGAGTGTGGAAACATTAGGTAAACTTTGGGTCAATAAATTATATGTAAGGTTTAATGGTTTCAATTGACTATAATTAATAAAAAACCCACCTTGAGTGATTCCATAGAAAAAATTGTAACCCAACTAAATACCCTTAAAGGCCTTTGGCCCACAAATGCAATAACAAGGAACACTACTCAATCCATTTCTCTCCAAAGTTATTTCTATGACCAAAACAACCATTTTGCAGGTGATTTCATTCCATTCTTAATTGGAATATTATTGATTCCACTAGATAAGATTCCTCTAAAGTGTATACCCCTTCTCAAACATTCAAACCTGAAGTGCACATACCCTAGATTGAACTCTAATTAGTGCTTGGATCCAACACAAAGTTGTAGCTGCCCACTTTCACACCATGTGTTTGTGAACCAATACTTGAAACTTTACTATTCCTTATAGAGCATGTAGATATCCTCTTTCCTAAAACTAGCATCTAGTATGCAGGCAATCAAGTTGCACTTCCTAAAATGAAATATTGGAAGGCACTGTAGCAGTCATGGAAACCTAAAATTGCATAATATATCCTTCCTACATTCAAAAAATGAGCTTAAAGTAAAATATGTAATGCATCCCTGGAACATTGTCAAAGAATATAGTATGAAACCCTTCATTGAACCAGGGGAATGACCAAGGATACCACATGAAGTTTTTCCTCTAACTAAGAAAATTGCAAATAATACTATTTTGAGACCATTTTCATGCCTAAATTAACCATCCATAGGGCTCTTTTATTTCATGATATTTTTGGCATTTACATCAGAATTCAATGCCTAGGAGAGATCACACTTCATTGGAGGAGTTACATTTCTATTAGAGGTAGAAATGGAAGAAAGACTCTTTGAAAGATAATTTTAACACCAATTTAAATGTATAATGTCTTGGAGAGAGGACACACCCACTTCGATACCATTTCATGAACTCATTCATGGAAATAGTTACATACTATTCTCGTCACACTTCATAGGGAGTTACATCCAAACATATCTATTCTAGGAACATATTGGGGGAGAATTAGTTGCGAACAATGTTATCACGAATAGACAGTTGTTAAGAACCAAATATCAATATAGCATATAAAAAACCTCAGAATAAGTACTCAACGCCTTGAAAAAGAGAGAAATTCAGATAAAAAGTCTCTTCGAGGGGGAAACCTCCTTATGCCCACATAAATGTACAATTCCCAGATGATTCCAAATGAAAATGTCTCCTTGGTATATATAGGAGACGAGGAGGTATAATTACAATTAATGGAATAAATTCGACATAAATAAAATAACATTATTAATGTAATATGCCCCAATTAAGGGGTAATGAGACAATATCAGGGCTTAACATGCCCCTCCCCTTGAGACAAGTGTTTTCTGCAACGCTTGAGTAACTCTGGATGCTTCTATATAAAAGACTCATCTTCCTAGGTGGAATCTTCAGCCGGTAGTTTCCTCCATTTAATGAGATACTATGAAATGGATCTATTCCTCAGCTGGTGAACTCTTGTGTAAGTGATGGCTTCAGGCTCCAATATGATTTTTCCTTCCTCTTCAAGTTCTGGTAATATATTTTGAACTAGGATCTTGTCGCCTATAACCTTCTTTAAGCATGAAACATGGAAAGTTGGGTGTACTCATGAAGATGCAGGCAACTCCAATTTGTATGCCATAGTACCAATATTTTGCAACACCTTATAAGGGCCATAGTACTTTGGTGATAATTTATTATCCTTTTTGGCTTTCTTGAGGGACATCTGTTTGTATGGTTGTAGTCTTAAAAACACCCAATCCCCTATTTCAAAACTTCTTTCACTACGATGTTGATCTGCTTGTTGTTTCATGTGATTATGTGCCATGGTCAGGTTGTCCTTTAAGATTTGGAGAGCTTGTTGTTGATGCTCGATGTGATCTTTCACTGCTTGAACCTTAGATTTTTCTTTTAGAGAAGAAGTGATGGAAGGAGGGTGGTATCTTGAGAGTGCCATAAATGGTGTCATTTTTGTTGCAGTATGAAAGGAAGTGTTATACCACCATTCTGCCAAGGGTAACCATTTGAACCATTGTGTTTGTTTATAAGAGACAAAGCAACGAAGTTATCCTTCCAAACATTTGTTCACTATCTCCATTTTCCCATCAGATTGAGGATGATAGGATGAGCTATGAGCCAATTGAGTAACCAAACAAGAAAATAATTTTGTCCAAAAATGTTTAGTGAAGATGGGATCTCTGTCGCTTACAATAATCTTTGGGCTTCCATGTATCTTTTGAACTGTCTCCATGAATGCGGTGGCAACTGTACTAGCTTTGAAGGAATGAGAGACTGCACAAAAGTGTGCGTACTTGATCAGTCTATCAACAATCACCATGATGACACTCTTTCCTTCAGACTTCAATAACCCTATGATGAAATCCATGGAAACCTCCTCCCAACACTGACTTGGGATGGCTAATGGTTGTAAAAGACCTGGGGTATTAATTGTTTCCACCTTATTTTGTTGGCAAACCAAACATTCTTCCACAAACCTTTGAACATTAGTTTTAAGGCCATCCCCAAAAAAATCCTTCTTGACTCTATGGTAGGTTTTAAAAGAATCCCGAGTGCCCTCCTACTGGAGAGGTGTGCAATTCCAATAATACCTTTTGTTTGAGTTGGGAGTTCTTACATAAATATAAGCGATCTTTGTACCATAGTGAATCATGTTTCCATGTAAATGTATTTGATGCACTGGAATCCTGTTGCAACCTTTGAATGAGAGTCCACACATTTTCATCATTCTTCAATTGATCCCTTTCTTCTATTATCCAATCGGGTTGGATGATTGAGATAGCACAGAGAAAGGCCTCAACATATTCATCCTTTCTTGAGAGTGCATCTACCACAACATTTTGTGTCCCCTTTTTATAGATGATTTCAAAATCATAACCCAATATCTTGGTTACCCATTTTTTTTGTTCTTCTGAAGATAGTATTTGTTCCAAGAAGTATTTAAGACTATCATGATTTGTTTTGACCTTGAAGTGCCTACCTATTAGGTAAGGATGCCATTTCTTCAATCCATGTAGTATTGCCATCATTTCCTTCTCATAAATGGGTTTGTGTAATTCCTTTCCCATGAGTGGTCGACTTTCAAAATCCAGGGGCCTTCCTTCTTGCATTAGGACAACACCAATTCCATTTCCCGAGGCATCACATTCCACAATAAAGGCTTTTGTGAATTCTGGAGTGGTCAAGACAGGAGCTTTGCACATCATCTCTTTAAGTTGTTCAAAATCTTTAGTTGCCTCTGGAGTTCATGAAAATGCATCCTTCTTAGTTAGTGTCATTAAAGGTGTTCCTATTCTTCCATAGTGTCGAACAAACTTGCGGTAGTAACCTGTCAAACCCAAAAATCATCGAAGATTATTCAATGTTTTGGGAATCAACCAGCCCATCATGGCCTTAATCTTGTTAGGGTCTACCTTAACACCTTCATGAGATACAATATGACCCAAATACTCTACCTCCTTCACTCCAAAGAAACATTTGGATGGTTCGGCATATAGTTGTTGCTCCTTTAGTAGTTCTAGCACCTTTTCAACATGTCACACATGATCCTCCCAAGACTTGCTATACATTAGTATATCATCAAAAAATACGAACACAAATTTTCGAAGGAAGGGCTTGAAAATGGAATTCATCAACCCTTGGAATGTGGAAGGTGCATTTCTAAGGCCAAAAGGCATGACCAAAAATTCATAATGGCCTTCATGAGTTCGGAATGTTATTTTTGGGATATCTTC
>ML824942.1:25418-66462 GCA_009831015.1 Picea engelmannii
ATGATGGGAATAGGAAACTTATCTTTAATAGTGATCTTGTTGAGATCTCTATAATCTGGACACATATGCCATGAGTTGTCTTTCTTGAATACCATTACCACTAGTGCATATTAAGAATTTTGGCTAGGTCTAATAATGCCAACCTCTAACATTTCTTCAACCATGCGCTCAATTTCACTCTTTTGGGCATAAGGGTATCTGTATGGCCTAATGTTAGGAGGAGCACTCCCAGGAATTATGTGAATTTCATGATCATGATTTCGAGTGGGTGGAAGACCTTTAGGAATATCTTCAAATACTTTGGAATGCTTATCAATGATCCCTTGGAGATCTTGAGGAATAGATGGCTTAGATGTTTGAACATCTAGTGAGCATAGTTGTTCAATAACGCCTTGATGCCCCTTTTTCAATAATTGTGTCATGCCATTAGAGATTATCACCTTACCGAGCTTCCCTGTGATACCTCTTAACTCAATTTATTTTCCTTCCAATGAAAATTTCATGAAAAGTTCTTGAAAATTAAAAGCCATTGTTCCTAATGATTGTAACCATTGGATTCCTAGTACAACATTAGCACCACCAATGGGTATAGCAATCATTGGACTATTCATTACATATTCCCCCATAGTAAGATTGATCTTATTTCATTTTCCTGAGTAATTGATAGTTCCTCCATCTGCAATCATTACTTGAAACTTTGGCGTTGGATATACAAAGAAATTGAGAGCTTTGGCTAATTTATAGTGAATGAAATTATGAGTACTGCCAAAATCAATTAGGACTATTACCTTTTTCTTTTTGATATATCCTTCGATATTGAGGGTTTGAGTAGTGGTAATTCCATCCAATGCATTACACGATATTGTGGGAGTCAACTCTTCAGACGAAATTGCTTCTACGTTTTCATCTTGAGATGGTTCTTGCTCTTGTTCTTCTTCCTCTTCACAATCTATGTAGAATAATTTCTTCGCACCACACTTATGTCCCTTACTGTAATTGTTGTCACAATTAAAGCATAAACCTTTTTCTTTTCTTTCCTCCAATTATTGAGGTGTCAACCTTGTAGGTTGAGGTGTTTTAGAAGAAGGAGCATTATTCTCTCTATAGATGTTGGGATTGGTCCTTCTAGTAGCCATATCCATATTTTTACTTTCAACATTTCTTACCACCTTAAATGCATTCTCCAATGATTTGGGTTCCCAAAGGCAAACCTCATGTTGAATGTTATCCTTTAAATTTCCTATGAATACATCAATCAAGTGCTCATCTGGAATATTTGTTACCTTTATATTCAATCTTTGGAAGTTCTCAATGTGCTCTGTAATTGAACCCTTTTGCTTGAGATTTATCAATTGGCTAAAGAAGGTATTTCTCCTTGTATCCCAATAGTGTGCTATCATTTCTTCCATGAAAATTTTCCAAGTGACGAGTGATTTGTGAGAACAAAACCATCGATACCATACAAATTGATTGGGTTCTAAATATAAAGAAGCAATTCATACCTTTTGTGTATGTGGAACATTATGTAGATCAAAGAATTTCTCCATTTGAAGTATCCATGTGTTTGGGTCCTTGCCATCAAACTTCCTCATATCGATATTAGGAACGTGGTTGGTCTTCAACCCAAAGTTTAAATTTCTCCATTCTTGATTCACCTTCCTTGTGTCCTCATCATGAATTTCATGGGATACATTTTCACTTTCAGGTGTCCTCTATATTATGAAATTTTTCAATCCTTCCATGATCTCCCCTTTTAAACCCTCCATCATCTCTTGTAGTTCATCTTTTGTTATTGTCTTCTTTTGTAAATCATTTATGTCCCTACGCATTTCTTCACCTTCATCAAGAGTCCATGTAGGATTATCTGGAGGCTTATTTGGTGTAGAAGTTCCCTTTTGGGGTGGCATGTTGGCCATGTATCACTTTTGAACCTTGATTTTGAGGTGGTTCTGCTAGACAATATTTCTTCTGCTATATCTCCAAAGTTTCGGCCCTTCTTGGTATGAATCTTTATTTTTTGTATTTCTCTAATATTTCTTCTCTGCAATTCCATAGGTCTGATCAAAATTGGATGTGCCAAGTGGAATTTACAGTAACTTCCCCACAACTTGTTGATTTTTGGCCTTTCTGGGAGATGTCACTTGTATAGCATGCCCCACACAAAATAATTTACATAAAATTATGAAACATGTACTAGAAATACTATAGACTGTCCACTATCCAATGAAACTAGTTTCACTCAATTTTCATACTCTAGGAAGAAGTTATGATTGTTTTACCTGTAACACCTTATTGAGACTAGTCAATAGGACTAGTCAGATACCCTATCTTCCATAGGTTGTATATACAAATGTAAGATGACCCAGAAGATCAACTTTTTACCACATATACCTTACTAATTTTTGTGAATATCCTCTATATTTTAGGGTCTGAGACGTTACAGAAACAATTTTATAGCGAACATTCTGCAATGACTCAGTTCAGGATGATTCTAGAACCTTATCTTGCACAGGCCGTATCTTCGAAATTATAAGGCCTCAAGAGCTGAAATTTTAACCCAATGTACTTTGATCCGTCTACTAAATATCCTCCAAGCCATTCCTTCTGAAACGTTGTAGAAAAAATTTATAGCTAAAATTCCAAGGTGTCTCAGATGTAGCAGCGAAACCCCAAAACCTTGAGCTCCGATACCATATGTTAAGAACCAAATATCAATATAGCATAGAAAAACCTCAGAATAAGTACTCAACACCTTGAAAAAGAGATAAATTTAGATAATAAGCCTCTTTGAGGGGGAAACCTCCTTATGCCCACATAAATGTACAATTCCCAGATGATTCCAAATGAAAATTTCTCCTTGGTATATATAGGAGACTAGGAGGTATAATTACAACTAATGGAATAAATCTAACATAAATAAAATAACATTACTAATGTAATATGCCCCAATTAATGGGTAATCAACCAATATTAGGGCTTAACAATAGTCTAAACCCAAACTCACTGGTCCAGACCCTTAACTCACCCCCTAACCAATGCTTGAACTAGACTAACTATTTCATACTCATTCAAAACAACTTCAAACAAAATAAAATCCCTCGCCAGTCCCTCCCAAACCATGAAACAATTAAATTTTTCATATTTGTGTATTTATAGTAAACCAGTTCACAAGCCAATTCAAGTTCCCTATCGATTTGATCGGTTCTAGTCTTGGTCCTAGTCCCATTTCTAGCTCTTACAACTTTGCTTTCGAGTTAAATTTTACTCTAGGGACACATGGATATAAAACCATGTGGATCATTACCTTTTAGTGAAATCTTTATCCGAAAGAACCCATAAATTCTAAAGATTTCAAATAACAGAAAAATAAAGAATGGAAACAAAAAACAAAAGAAACCATTCAATATGCCCTATTCCATTGAATAAGATCATATAAACACATACAAACTCTTCTCAAGGAATTTTGGAATGGAAAAATTCACATAGAAAACTCACTAGGGACAACTTTGCGACTTGCAAAAAATCCAGAGGTTGAACTCCACTTTTCTCGTTATTTTCCGAAACACAAAAAACGTCGTTACATTTCATGAAAATTTTAGGAGGGAAAACTACATTCCCTACACTAAATTTATCAAGTTTTCTTGCATGAATGTGGATTTGAAGCGTTGAGGATTGAATTTTGTTGGGTGAATGTGGATTTGAAATGTAGAGGGTCGAATTCTTATGGGCAAATGTGGTCTCGAACTACATAGGGTAGAGAGATAAATATTTTGATTAATTGAAAGAATTAAAAATGAAATTGGCGAAGAGGTTAAGTAATTATCCATTAAATATATTTTTGGAGCTAAACTTCATAAATTTCATAAAGCATTATATTATAAAAAATTTGCCCACTTGAAAATTTAGGGCCTGCAATTTCTCCCAATGGCAAAATTTCTCCCCTAATATTATCTATGTCTATTTCTTGATTCCAAATAATTTTGAATTTTTTGTACAAAATGCGCATCGAATGGACCTAAAAGTCTCCTTCTGCCTCCACCTAAATCAAATTCCAATCAATAACATGGTTAGGATCATGTACATACTTTTTCAGCAAAGAGACATGAAATACATTATGCACAATCATGGAAGTGGGCAATGCAAGCATGTATGGAACTGGCCCTATTATGTCTAATATCTCAATTGGACCATAGAATCTGGCTGCTATCTTTGTACAATTTCCCAAATTCAATGAACTCTTATTGGGCTTCACTTTCAAAAGCATATTCTCTCCCACTTTAAATTCTCTAGTTGTCATGTTCTTATCTGCATAACTCTTATGTCTATCATATGTTGCCTTCAAGTCTGCTTAATTTTAACCATTTGGTATTCCATATGCTTGAGCAATTTAGGCCCAAGTACTACTCTATCGCC
The DNA here is from genome assembly GCA_009831015.1 of Picea engelmannii. Classification (NCBI taxonomy): domain Eukaryota; kingdom Viridiplantae; phylum Streptophyta; class Pinopsida; order Pinales; family Pinaceae; genus Picea; species Picea engelmannii. The sequence goes on from ML824942.1 coordinate 29,832, forward strand.
TGGGTTATCCCAACTCATTGGAGTATTGCATTTTCTACCATACAAAGATTTGAATGGGCTCATCTTCAATGAATCTTGATACCCATTATTATATGAAAACTCAACCAAATGCAAGTAATCTTCCCACTTGGATGGATTATCCATCACATACATTCTCAACATGTATTCAATCACTTGGTTGACTCTCTCAGTCTGACCATTTGACTATGGATGGCATGTTGTGCTAAAGTTCATATTTGTACCAAATCCTTTAAATAATCCCCTCCATGAATTTAAAGTAAACTTAGTATCTATGTCTAAGACAATTTCCTTAGGTATCCCATGCAACCTAGAAATCTCCCTTGTGTAAATTTCTACAATATTAGCTGATGTATGAGTCATTTTTATAGGGACAAAATGAGAATCCTTTGTCAATTTATCAACCACTACCAATATTGAATCATGTTTCTTTGTTGTCCTAGGTAAAATAGTGATAAAATCAATGGTTACCACTTCTTGTTTCTTCTTTGTAATTGGTAATGCTTATAATAAACGCGTTGGGTGTCTATGCTCAACTTTCACTCTCTAACATTCCATACATCTAGAAATGTAATCATAAACACCCTTTTGCATTCCTGGCCAAAAGAATTGGCTTCTTACTGTTGCAATTTTTTTTCTTGGTAACCAGGATGTCTGACATATGGAACATTATAAATTTCTTTTAATACCAAACTCCTAAGTTCTTTGAAACTAGGAACATAAACTATATTCTTATGCATACATAATCCATCTTACTTAATCTCATACTCTTTAATTTTATATTGTACATTTTCCTTCTGTAAACTTTGTTTTACCTTTAGGTAATGCTAATCTATAATAGTAGCATCTATAATCATGCTCTTCAAATCTGATCAATGCATACTAATGGCTATAGAATGTATGAGATGTACTCTTATGTTGAGTTCATCAACAACTTTATTTTATTTTCCTTTGATATGTTTGATGTAAAAATCATACTCACTTAAAAATATCAACAATATTGTCCTCTGGCATTCAAAGTTGATTGTTCAAAAATATATTTCAGACCACTATGGTCTATCCTTAGTTCAAATCTCTTTCCCATGAGATAATGCCTCCACATATTCAATGCATGAACTATGGCAGCAATCTCCAAATCATGTATGGCATAATTCCTCTCATGTTCTTTAATCTTTTTAGACTCATAACTAATTACATACCCATTTTGAGTGAGGACTCCACCAACTCCTTCCTTGCATGCATCTGTACATACCACAAAATTCTCATTTGGGTCATCAATATTCAAAATAGGTGCACTAGTAAGTAATTATTTCAACAAATTAAATTTATCTTTCACACTTTGTTCTCCATTCAAATTTAATTCCCTTGTTTTTGAAAGAAGTGATGAGATGAGAAATTTTAGAGAATCCTTCTATAAACCTTGTGTAGTATTTGGCTAATCCCATAAAAGATATGTCTTTTGAAATATTCATAGGTGTTTCCCATCCTCTAATGGCTTCAATCTTCTCTGGATCTACTTTTATACCTTCCTTTGAAATAATGTGCCCCAAATAATGGATTTGTTCTTGGTAAAAAATAACACTTGCTTAACTTGGCATACAATTGATGTTCCCTTAGTACTTGCAACACCAAATTCAAGTGATGTTCATGCTCTTCACTGAACTTAGAATAAATAAGTATGTCATCCAAGAACACAATAACAAAATTATCCAGATAATTTTTTAACATGCCATTCATTAAGCACATAATCATAGTTGGTGCATTGGTCGGTCCAAATGGAACCACTACAAATTCATAATGTCCATACCCACTTCTAAAGGTTGTCTTAATGATGTCTTCTTCCTTGATTCTTACCTGGTGGTATCTTGATCTCTAGTCTATTTTTGAAAATATCTTTGCTCCTCTTATTTGATCAAAGAGGTAATCAATTATGGGTAGAGGGTATTTGTTCTTCACAGTGGATTTATTCAGTTTTCTAAAGTCAATACACAGCCTCAATGTTCCATCCTTCTTTTTGATAAAGAGTATTGGTGCTCCCCAAGGTGAAACACTTAGGCGTATGTACCCTTTCTTCAATAGATCCTCTAGCTACATTTGTAATTCTTTTAATTCTAGTGTACTCATTCTATAAGGATTCTTTGGTACTCGGGAAACTCCTGGTACTAAATACATAGAAGAATCTATTTCCCTCTTTGGTTGAAATCCTGATATTTCTTAGAACACATCTTCAAACTCTTGCAATACTGAAAAATATTCAAGGCTTGTCCCTTTTGTTTTTTCTGACTCCTCTGCATGAGTTTCATACAATTGACATCCTTTCCTAAAACACCTCTTCATCTATAAGGATAAAATATCCCTTATAGAAATGGGTCTTGGAATTCCTTTCTCGGTGCTTTGGTTTCCTTCTTCATCAAGACATGTAAATGTCTTGTTATGAAAATCTAAGACAACTTTCTGTTGGTCCAACCAATCCATTCCAATTAGGATAACATAATATCCCAATGGTATGATATTTAGGTCAGCAATTGTATTTACTCCATTCAGATTTATTGGACAACCTATGACAATATCATTGATCCTTCTTTTGGTTCCAGTGGCTAGTTGAACAAAACTTGACTTTTCAAGCTTACTTTTCTCCAAATGAAATATGTCCATTATTTTAGGATCAATGTAAAAATGGATTGATTCTGAATCAACTAAAATAGTAACAGAATGATTAATGATTTTACCTTCCACCTCCATCATATGGAATTAATGTTCTTCTTGACTATCTTCTAAGGATGCATAAATTCTTGGAATACTTTTTCCCATGTCTTCTATTTTTGTAGCCTCTTTGATGTTGTGCATGCTCTTTATTTTTTCTTCTCTATGAGGGAAATCCTTGTACATGTGAAATTATTTTCATCCCCAACATTTGATTGGTGGTCTTCCTCTTTTTCCCAACAAGTCCTCTCTCTTGGATTCATCCTTAGTAGACTGATCTTGTTGATTTTTATTAGGATTGTTTCTATTGAAAGGAGGTTTAAGTCCCTTCCTTCTCTGATCATATTTCTCTTTATTCTTATCCTTCCAATATTTTTGCAAGGATTCTTTGCCCTTGATTTTCTCATGCAAGTACTTAGCCTTCCTAATGGTCTCTGTCAGGGCTCATCATATTGAATCTTCTCTTTATAAAAATATGGAAATCCACTCAAAAACCTTTGTATATTAACCTTCTAATCATTGATAATCCCCACATACTTTAGTAATCCCAAGAACTTGTCTTCATATTCTGCCATGGTCATGCTTCCCAACCTGAGTTCAAATAAATATTGCATTTTATTGTCATAGAAGTGCTCTAAAAGGTACTCCTTCTGAAAATATCTCTTGAACTGCTTCCAAGTGATCCTACTCTCATTAATGTGCTCAAATTTCTTCAATTGATCCCACCACATAGCATATTTTCCATGCAAATGATATGTGGAAATTTTGGCTTCTAGGTTAGATGATTAGTTGTGCAACTGAAAATACTTTTTGATTCCAAGCAACTAGGATTTTTCATCATCTTCCCTTTCTCTTTCTCCATCAAAGGATGGTGGCTTAAGCTTCCTCATCTCTCCTTGCAAACTATGAAATTCATGTCTTCTTCTTTGGTGCCTGACAGGAGACACTTCTAGACTACTTATGGAGTCTTCAAATGCATAAAATTTCCTTGTTGATTAAGGAAGTGAGTGATGTCTATGAGTTCTTATAACACTTATTGAATCACAATTTCTTATGTAGTTATATCTTCTTTCATGATGTCTTCCCTCTTCTTCCTATCTTGAGTCTGATCCATTCTTTGCTTGCCTCTACAATTGATTTAGGATTTGCATAATTTAAGAATTTATTTGATTTTATTATCTCATCATATTCTCATTGTCTTCTTTGTAACTCTTCACTTCTCTTCTCGAGCTTCTCACAATCTCTATTAATGTTTATGGTGCCCCTTTACTCCTCTATCCATTGGATTTTGTCTCTACATATCCAATGCTGATATTTTGACCTTTGGATTCTCTCTCACAACTAAAGGATCCCTATCCTTCCTCCATGTCCCAAATATACATTCTTATATTGAAATAATATTTTATATCCCCTAATTCTACAAAATTTTCAAGCAACCATTTTTGTTAGAATTATGCATATTATAGAAATTTGTCAATTAATGTTATAGGTCCTTTTCTCTACTCAACTCATGAAGAATTATATCATAATTCTCCAAATTCTAATAATTACAAGTTATTATCCTATAAATTATATTTCCAATGAATATACTCATGCCTCATTCTGATATTTGAGCTTAAAGTTATGGCTTCCTGAAAAATCCATTCTCACCCCATTATTGATTTTCTCCACTGGTGTAATTTTATTTAAAGACCAACTTCTGTCAACTGCAGAAGAAAATATGTCAGGACCTAGAGAAAATTTTGTATGATACACAAATAATAAAAATGACATGTAATTTATAACAACTCTCATATTTTCAATTTGATGCTCTAGTCAAAAATTGCAGTAGTTTGGAAATGACAACTTTGTCATTTTTCACCCCTTTTTCCAAAAGAATTTTTAGCAAAATTGGTTATCTCTCAATCTATGTACTTTTGGAAAAATTTCACTACACCAAATTTATTTATCTTAATGAGTATATAAAATGTTGAATAAATAAAAGTTTCCATATTTGTGATATGGGATCACTTTTCCTCTTGAAAATATCAAGAATCTCCAAAAAGTGGTCTAGAATAGTGGATTTTGGCCTATTTCAGCATCCCCATTCCAATCCCCATAGAATTTGTTCAATTCCTTCATGGGTTATTTCCATGTTTTATTTCTGAACTCTCTCCAATAATTTCAACTTAATCCATATCGTTGTCAATGATCTGGACACATATCTTTAAAAACCACTATTTTGCAATTTTGAACAAATCCAAGCATAAATAGACAATGGCATTGTCCAGAAATTTTGTATATCTCCTCTCTATGGACAAAACCCAAAAGTTTCATCTCAATTTTACTTAATTTTCTCTAGTTATGGCCAAAATAAGAAAATGTCTTCAGACTTGTTTTTTTTTAAGACTGTCCTTTTTTTTAAATTGATGGAAAGTATTTCCTACATGGAAATATTCATCGTCGATCTCGAATTGGAATAAATTTGGATCGTTGATATGTCGATACTTCCCAAATTGTTGACCCAACCATTGGTCATTAGCCCTTCTTCCTTGGCAATCGATTACAACACATCTCTAAATAATCGTATCAGACTGTCGGTCATCGGCCATCGATGATTCCCATTGGCGGATGAAACACTCTCTCCATTTCATCTGACTTGACCATTGGACATTCCTATTAACTATCGAAAACACATTTCTAATTCGATCGACACGATCGTCGGTCATTGGAATTCTTGTTCGTTGATGTGGCATGACACATGGATAGTGACATGGATGGTAATGTGGCATGACACTTAATCATCCTCCTTCCTTCATTATCCATTGGTAGTTTCTCTCGGATGACCTAAAAACTTTACCAAATCAACTGACACTCGACCATCAACACATCGACCATCGGAAAATTCTCTTTCTCGATCGAAACACTTAGGAAAATCAGATGACACTCAACCATCGAAAATTTCTCTTGCTCGATCGAAACACTTTGTTGAATCAGATGACACCCAACCATCGAAAATTTATCTTGCTCAGTAAAAACACTTTTTCGAATGGATGACAACCAATCATTGACCCATCGGTCATTAAAAATTTATCTTGCTTATTCAAAATACTTCGTCGAATTGGTTGATACCCGAAAATTTCCCCATTGACCATCGACAATTTTTGTTGACGACCAACACTTTTCCAATCCAATCGACCTGACCATTTACCTTCTCTCGTCAATGATTTCCTTTGGCCAACTACAACACGTAGAAAATTTTGATCAAAATTCATATGATCTCAACCATTGATCTAACAAACTTAGAGAAACTTTGTTGATGAGTCTCGACTATTGATCTGATCCATTTTCCAAACCCCCCAAAATGAATCTCAATCATTGATTCTTTATCTTCACCATTCTGCGAAGATGAATCATGGCCATCGTTTCTCTCCTTTTTTCCAATGCCGAAAATAGTTCTTGGTCATTGATCTTCCCTCTTTGAAAAACTATGAAAACTTTATAAGTTTTTAAATTTACCGAAATGAATCAAGGTCGTTGATCTCGAGATCTAACACGATCTCGATCGTCACTTCATCAAACTCTGTACAACACTATAGTAGCCATTAAAATACAAATTTTGACCTTCCACATCGAATTTTAACTTTACAACTCTACAGAGTGACTCCATTAAACTTCCCAGACAATTTTGGGTTATTTAAAACTTGAATCTACTCACGAATTTGGGCAATTTCTCTCTAGTTTTTATGTTTTTCCCAAAATTCGCTCAGATCGAAGTCTACAACCCCAAATTTGCATCCATCCTAGTCCATTGCAGTCTAGTGTTTGAATGAGAATATTTTATACTACTCTTTAACATACCTAGCCACCTGTAGGATGGCCACGCTAGTTCAAATCACACTCCAAGAACTGATTTCGAATTCTGATAAAAAATAATTAATAAAGAAGCATGAAAGAAATGAAATAATCACACATTCAATAATCAAGGTTCATGATATACTTAAAAATAATGCTTAATTATGTCGTGCACAATAATAACCAACAGGTAGGCACATTAAAAATACATATCTCAGAGATAATAATTAATACACAACATAAATTAATATACAAGCATAGAAACTCACAACAGAGATAACTTCTCTTTTATAAAACCAATTGCCAACTGGATGTAGACCAAGGACATTCCACCCAACCTTAGAAATTATTGTTCCAAGCCTCAATAGAAGGTCACCTCGAGCCAGGGCTATGAATCCACAAGGATGGGTTTCAGAGAGACACTCAACTTCCCAAACCAATCAACACTCAAGATCTCATAGGTTTCTCAACAAACAATAATCCAAATTACACCAAATCTCTTCTTTCCATCCTGTACCACCCAAATAAAATGAACACCCTTCAGTACCACGCAATCCTTCAAGCTGTCCACTTTTTTATAGGTCTCCAGTTCATGTAGTTAAGAATATCCATGTTGGGGCTCTCAAAATTCATAGCTATGAAAAAGGTTTAGCACATGCCAAATGCATCTCAGTCATACATGCACCCATTCATGGCTGGTATATGTTGATATTATGGTATTTGTGGGAGGTATTAACCTCCATGTATAACCTTTGGTTAGAATAGAATTTTCTGGAAGCAAGAGAAACCCTAAACAAATGCATAAAAACCCTAGAAGAAAATTCAGTTGAGTATAAGAATTAATATTAAATTATTAGATTCTAAAAGGACAAGTCGACCCAGATAAGTGACAAGAACCACTATAAATAAGAGATGATCTATCTCATTTGTACACACTCACTTCACACACTCTCTCAGTCAAGTCTGGTGTAGTTTTGGAGCTGCAGCTGCAAGGATGGAAGGTGGATCTTCTAGGATGGATCTTGGTCTCTCTCTCTAGCTCCATCTAGCCTAAGATGTGTGCCCTGCCTTCTAGTATCTCTTGGCGGTGTTCTTTTTCTTTGTGATATTTATTGGTGGTATTCTTGGTAAGTGCAACTGAAACTGCAACTGTTGCAACTGCAACTATTGCGGCTAAGTATTTTTCTTGTTCTGTGGCTTTGGGACTTTCTTTTTGGTGAGCTATCTTTGGAGAAATATGTGCTCTCTTGGTTATTTGTTGGTTCTAGTGTTTCTTCCGGAATCATTCTATCTAGAAAAGGTTATGGTGCTCGGGGGTGGTTGTGTGCCTATGGTTGGGTGACAATAGTGATATTATCTATGTTAAAAAGAGCACATAAATTTTTTTAATAGGTTATGATCCCACACCACCTTCAGTACATTCTAACCACTGGAAGGTAGTGTGGAAGTTCATTGTTAAGCTTGTTGTGGAAGAAGTTGCAACTGTAGCTAGGGTTTCTGATTATATAGTTGCATCAAACCCTAATCCAACTCTTTGGGAACCTTAAGTGAAGTGTTGGACATAATTTATGGATATTCTAGTGCGCACTAGCCTAGCGCACCCTCTGGTGTCCTCATCTAGGAAAAATTTCAAGTTTGAGTTTTTGGTCAAAGTCAAAGTCAAAGGTTGACTTTTGGTCAAAGTTGAAATTTCAGATTTTCTATATTTTTCTAATCAATGAACCTTTTGATTCAGTTTCTAACCTCTTCTTGACAATATGGTGTCTAGTTTCAAATTAGAAGACAAGTTGAACGATGCTGCAAATTTCAAAGATATGCACTCATATATGCTTTTCATGTTGTATCATCTAGCAAATAATGAGTGTATTTTGCAGGGAATGTACATGATACCTTGTCCAAGCAATGATCTTGGATTTAGTACATTCATAGGAACAAGCAGTTGAGGCTCCAGGTTCTAGGTTTGATTCATCAAATTGTTAATATTTGCACATATCAAGTTTGATAGTTGTTATAGTTATGACAACAACATTTGAAAGGCTATATTGATGCTATGTATACTTGGCTACATGTAAGTACTATTGATATAGTGTTGACGGGCGAAATTGATCGCTCGTCAACTGGAGGAGTGAATCCGGTCCAGGGTTGTCTACTTAACCCAAGCCATTTGGATTAAGCCACTCCGACGGGTTTAGCGGCTCTGTTGGTTGATCTAAGTCCTAAGAAAACGAAAAACAAATCTAAAGAAGATAAAATAACTTGATGAATAACACTCGCCGAAAACTATATAGAGATCTAATATATATTTACAGTTTACTAACTGATATTTATAACATAAGTCTACTTATTATATGTATAATATATACAAATGAATTTATTTCTAATATATATATATATATAACATTTACAAAATGCAAATTTTAATCTAAATCCGCGAAAATCGAATATGGATTGATTTATTAAACAACAACAAAGCTATCATTCGATATTTTTTTTGATTTATTTTTTTATAATGTTTATAAACAGGAAATGAAATAACAAACTGTCTAATTGAAAACAGAGATAACAAACTGTAGAATATGTTTAGACTGCAGGAATTTTTTTTATTAAACTAATGAAATAAAACTAATAAACTGACTTGTAATCGCATCCATATTTGTCCTGTGTATAGCATCCAACCTCATTGTCTGATGAGGAAAACCCGCAACAGATCCCACAAATGCTTCTCGTAAACATGAAGCCGTGATGATTGAATATGAATGATAGAACATATAAGATATATAGTAACAACAATCTTATAATTTCACAAGTGGCCACTTTGAGAAAAATCCTGCTGTGAAAACTTATGTATAAGTGTTCAACGAATGACGAAGATAAATCTCTTAGTCTCAAGTTTGAACAGAATAATTACTGTATGTTAAATATGGGACATAAAACATGGATATCATACAAATTTTTATCATACCAATCTGCAATAAACCACGATATCTAAAGCAATCACAAACTAATTACAAATCGAAATAATCATAACTTGAATAAAAACACGATATGGAGAAGTTAAAGCTGTGCAAATATCATATTCTATTCAAGTCTGTAAACAAAAAATCCATAGTTTTTGCCCCAGGTAGAGATGATCTCAAGTTTACAAAATAACATACTTATATAGGTTCCAGGAACAAAATGTTTCTTGTTGATAACATCCAATCCGTTCCAAAAATGTGGGGGATGCAACCTCCCAGATTTTACTTGATATCAAAAAACTAACAGCCTAATCTATTTGCTAAAAACATAAAGATAGTATGGCTGAGAGATGCCAACAGTGCTTCAAATCTCCTTAGAAATCATAGGTTCCTGAAAACAAATAAAAACAAAAGATTTCAGATGTATTTTCAGTTATCAAAACAAGTAATTCGAATTTTTCTAACTAGCTACAGAATCTCACGATTATGTAGCTAGTTATAATTATAACTAGAATCATATTTTATTCAATCAATCAAAACAAATTAAAAGTAATCTATGCAAAAAAATCGCGTATCCTAAATTGAGAAAGACAGAATCATACTAAACTATTAAAAAGATCATACCTCAAATTAAGGGATTCAAACAAATCAAGTAATCTTTGAATTTACTATTGTTTTCGTTGCTTCCACGTTCTTAAAAATAACAGACCCTGTAGTTTTTTGGCATTTGTCTTTGGTTTGAGATATGGATTGGAGCCTGCTATTCTCCTTCGTTAACGAATCCACCTGGTCTTCCAAAGATTTAAGCTGAGACTGTAGTAAAGGCACATCCTTGTCATACCTTTCGATCCAGGATCGACATTCATTACAGTGTGACTGTAGAGACTGTGTATTGGCACTGATAGTATTAACAGCTGGAGAATTGTTCGTTTGACATGTAGGTTCATCACAGAGTTTGATTCCAGGAAAATCGGGATTATCCTTTAGACATGGTGGTAGGTTGGTAACATAATCGTAGGGTCTGTCAGAGAAAAGTCCATATGAATATGGATACTCTTCGGCCAGGAACATTTCAATTTCCGAATCTGAATCCTCACTTACCACAATTGTGTTTTTTTTGTCAGCACAGGGTTTGGGTTTGTTTCGAGCACATCGTGAAACCCAACGAGCGGCCTTTTTACACTTATAATTAACGTTGACGTTGCCTTTAAGCTTTTTCCCTGTGGTTTTTTTAACAGTCTTAACACAACTCTTAGGATACGAATCCGGTTGAGTGTCGGATTGAGTAGAATCAGGGTAGGTCGAGGGTTCCAAATTAGAGATAGGATCAAAAGGCATGAGCGAAGGAGGAGAGATGGTAGGTTTCACGGGGGTTTTTATGATGACAGGCTTGTCAACCTGTCCCAACTCACTATTACCAAAACCATTTCGTAACAAAAAAGAATCCCAATAATCATTGTTTAATTGCAACTGATGTACAATGATATTCTTAATTAGACCATGATGGAACAAACTAGAATCCGACTTCTGCCTCTTAAACCGCTTTCCCATATTGTATAGACTTCTAAAGAGAAAATAAGGCATGTTCAGTGGGAAATCAATAAATCTCATAAGAAATCGTAGGTGGTACAAGAAAACCAACCCAAATCTTCCCTCACAGGTAATGAATTGTTTCACAATAGCTAACAGATCATGCCATCTAGGTTTTAGAGATGAAACAGGCATACCTCAGTGACAGCTGCTAATTCTCCTTGAGATGAACAACAATGACCAAGGAACCTCTTCAACCTTTGCATTCTTGAACCATTTTTTCCCCACAGCTGGTAAACCGGTAGCTTGGCTTATAAAATCTTCATTTACCTCAAGCTGCACGTCTCCTATTTTTTCTCTGCAACCGTCGAATGTCAACGTGAATTCTTGAGCAACTCTCAGATTGAAACCCTCAAACTTTTCAATAAACAAACGCCAATCGTTCCTTTCTAAGTCATCTCTGGCGTTGTCAAACGATAACAAGGTTTGGATGCCATTGGGATCAATCCTCACCACAGGAGCCATGGCTAACAGAAGGTAATCAAAGAGGGAATCGGAGGTAGGGTTTGATAGAAAAAACACAGAGCCATAGCCCCGAGTTTCCTCAATGCAATGCAAAGACAGTTCGAAATGGTAGGCAGGAGCGTTAATCACCATGTGTGGGAAAGAGATTGTGAAGCCCGAGGCCAAATAGATCAATAATATCACACTGTACTTAAAATGACACCTTGGCATATTGGTACGCATATGGATCAAAATAGTTGAAAACAATAGTACACATATCCATGACTTGATCACAAAGATTAATGTATCAAATAAACATTGAACCATTAAAAATTTTATGAATCAAAACCCCATTGGTATTAATCGAATACTAAATGAGTGGAGGTTTTATACTTATGTAACTAAGGCACATTTAAGACCAAGGGGTTATAAACAAGGAAAATAATCATGTTTATAGAAAAAGATGACAATTCGATACTAGACCATATGAATAGTTTTCCTTTAATAAAAAATCGAAACAAAATGTCAATTCCAGCTGCGAGTTCTCATGCTTGCAGTCATGAAAACAAAAATCGAAAGGAAGATGTGTAAAAAGAGACAATTGATAAGTGTCATTTCTCATGACGAGTAACGAGAATTTAAAGACCCTGTGTAGGCAGCTTATAAACAATAGAAATTACATTATTTCTGCCAACAATGGAGACACGCTGGGAGAAGCAGTTATCTTTGCAGAATGAACGAGTTCAGATTAGGATAATCAGAAAAAACTTCAAATCGAAAACAACCAAAAATTTGTCTGAACATTATTATCAATTATAAATAATTCCAGTTTCAGATTACTGTTATTTTAAAAGACGAAAACTGATGACAATCTTGACAAAAGAGAGTCACGATATTAAAGTTAAAATCTTCAATACTGTTGACAGGGCCGCTGCTGCCAGTAGGCATCCATAGCCTCGACAAGGATGTCACTTAACCCACTCTGATATATGTATCCTTCCAAGAAGTTCCATATCAGAACGAAGGACATTTAAGGTAAAAACGAATCCATATCTGAGAATTTTCATATACCTGACATTCCTTCACTGCCAGCGGGCCTGTTTAGTACCCCGACGAAGTTATCTTGGCGTCATGCATGCATTTACCCGCTGTGAGTAGACCTGTTCAGTATCCCGACGGGTTTACAAGCACTTCCCACAGCTCTCTGAAGATTTATTTAGTTTTAAAGATTTTTAATAGAGCGGGGTGACGCTAAAAATCCTGGTTTTTGGACATATCTTAGTAAATTACAGACTTAGAAGAAATTTCTTAGTTGTCCTTCATTAAGATCTAGAAATAGTCTGTTAATAAAACCGACTTTCAAGAGCAGGGATACATCTTTGAGTTGTTCTCTTAAGGAATGGGGACAGCGTAAGAAGAATTTTTATGGATGATCGTGAGTAACTTCAGTTACAAATTGAAATCAAGAAACGCTTTTCAAACAACCAGTTTTCTTTAACATGGTTGCGAACTTCAGAAAAATATCATAATTGATGCTTAAACAATCTTCAACAGTCATTTTAGAGGGGAAATTTTTTTGTTCTCTTTTTCTGAACTAGCCCATGGTGCAGGCATGTGTGTCTCAAAAAAAGAAAGACTGATAAGCATAAAGGAAAAATCAAAACAAACCAGCAAAGAAAAGGAAACAACAAGCAAAACAAAAATATTTACACAGTGTACATGGGAGTGTCGTCAGGCGAAGTACCTTTTTAGAGCTTGGCCATCCACTGGAAAGGTGTCCGGTTGTCCCTCTAAATTCTGTAACCGGAAGGAACTAGGACCCAATTTCTCAGCAATTAAAAATGGTCCTAGCCACAAGTTCTTAAATTTTGTATGCTCTCATTTTCCCTCATGAGGTTTGTCCCATGTCAGGACAAGGTCACCTACCTCAAAATTTCTGTCAGAGGTAGAATTGGAATCAAACTAGTTTTTTACGATGAGTTGATGTTGATCCAATTTCTGTTTTGCTTGAGCCCTCACTTCTTCTAATTTTAACAAAGTGTTAATTCGATTCTCCAAAGGGGGACAGTCCTCTTCCTGTACTTTCTGTGATAACTGCAGAGATGGGAGAAGGACATGTGGTGGAATAATTGCCTCTCTGCCGTAAAAGAGAAAGAAAGGTGAGTTACCCACAGCAGTTTTAGGAGTTACTCTATCAGCCCAGATTGCGTTTAACAGTGCGTTATGCCAATTTTTATGGTTTTCAAAGACCCTTCTCTTGATAATTTTGATCATATTTTTATTAGTCGATTCTGCCAACCCGTTGCCTTGGGGGTAATAGCTGGCAGAATACTTTAATTTAATTCATTTTTATAGAGCGAAATCATTCATCTCAAGAGACGAAAAATAAGAAGCATTATCAAATACCAGACATTCATGGATACCTAAACGAGTAATAATATTTGAATTCAAAAAAGATATTACCTGGCTGGTATTTACAGCTTTTAATGGGGCAGCCTCAGACCACCTGGTGAAGTAATCTATGGTTTTTATGATATACTTATGTTGTTGTGAGGATGGTTGATTGATTGGGCCTATAATATCTAGACCCCACTGCTGAAAAGGGGAGTCTACTGAAACTGGTTGCAGAGGGAAGGCTGGTTTTTGTATTCGTCTGGATGCTTTTTGACAAATTACACACTTCCGACACAAAGCATGAGCGTCTTTAAAAAGGGTGGGTCAGTAATAACCTTCTCTTAATAATTTATGGGTAGTGGTATCTCCACCAAAATGCCCACCAGCTTCTCCTGCGTGCAATTCCAATAAGACTTTTTATCCTTCATCTTTCTCAAGGCAGCGCATTAGTACTCCATCAAAATTTTGACGAAACATAATACCATTAATCAACTGAAAATGAGTAGATTTTAATGTTAGTTCTCTCCTTTTAGTGGGATCAATATGACGGGGAGTTGATCCGTGTATAAGATAAAATTTTATATCATCAAACCAGGGACTAACAGGGTTTTGTACACAACAGATTTGATTTTGATAGCGTTGTCCTGGATTTAACATATCATTTTCTTCTTGTTATCCTGCAACTGACTCAACGACCAATTTTCATAACCCTTGGCCTCTTACTATTTGTGCTGGGGTGATTTCTATGTCATACTCTTGCAAGGATGTGACCCAGTTTGCCCTTTTTTCACCTAGTTCTTTCTGTACTAACAGATTTCTGGCAGCTGGGTAAGGGACAATGATTTTCGTCTTAGATTTCAAAAGATAAGATAGGAAGTGCTTTACTGCTTTGAAAACATCATAGGCTTGTTGATCTATTGTTGGGTAATTAAGTTTCGCCCCCTTGAAGGCTGAGCTCATAAAGGCAATTGGGACTTCATTGTTTTCAGCGTTCTTTTGAGTTAGGACGACAGCGTATGAACGGTCAGAGGCAAACGTGTAGAGAGTGAAGTCTTGGGAAAATTCAGGGCTCATTAGAGAAGGAGCATCTATTATGGCCTTTTTTATTGAATCAAAAGTTTGGCTTTCTAAAGGTCCCGAATGGTATTGTACATCCTTTTTTATTAGGTTTTGTAATGGTCTCACCATTTCTGAAAAGCTGGGGACGAATCTCCTAACAAAGTTTATCTAACCTAAGAAAGATTGCATGGAATTTTTTTACGAGGGAGGGGGAAATATCGAAATGACTTGAGTTCTTTCAGGGTCGATAATCATCCCTTCACTTGATACAATGAATCCTAAGAGTTTACCTTGTTCTACTGTGAAGATAGATTTTTTAGGATTCAAAGAAATGTCGTAATTACGACATCGCTGTAGAACGAATCTTAAATGAGCTAGATGATCGTCTTTATTTTTCGAGAAGATAGTGACGTCATCCAGGTAAACTATGACATATTGATTAATTAAGCCTCGGAAAGCGATGTCCATCACTCTCTGGAAAGTGGCAACGGTGTTTATGAGTCCAAAGGGCATCTTTCTATAAGCGTAGGTGCCCCATGGAGTGTGAAAGGTGATTTTGAGTTGGTCTGGGGGGGACATCAGGACTTGGTTATACCCTGAAAAACAATCCAACAAGGATAATCTTTCAGAACCAGATACCTGTTGAAGGATCTGTTCCATGGGAGGGACAGGGTAGTTGTCTTTATCAGATGCTCGATTAAGATTTCGAAAATCGATGCATAGTCAGATTTCACCATTTTTCTTTCGGACAGGGACAAGATTAGAGACCCATTTTGTGTGCCTAACTGGGAAGATTATCTTAGCATTCATGAGTTTGTTTAATTCCTTCTTGACAGTTGGTTCGAGTTTTGGGTGCATTTTCCTTAACTTTTGTTGAAAAGGTTGGGTTTGGGGTTTCACAGGAATAACGTGTTGTATGATGTTAGGATCAAAGGTTTTTAGGTCATCGTATGTCCAAGCAAAAACATCTTTGAATTCCTTAAACAAATTAATGAACACTGCTTTTTCTTGCTCATAACACCCCACCCCTAAATTAATGCACTGTGGGTTGTCTTTAGTTCCCAAATTTAGTTTTTCATGCGCCAAAGAGGAACTATTTGTTTTACAGTTCACTGATTTTATGAACTTGTCGTGAAGATCATAAAATTTTTCTAATCTAACTACATATTTTGGGATAGAGTTTACCATGTCTGATGAAGATTCTGGAGATCTTGGATCTAGAATTACCATAAATTCGCGAAGATTTTCGTCATGGGTACCTTCGTCGATCACCACGCCCTGGAAAGTTTCTTCCATATGCAAAAAACTTATAATTTGTTGATCGTCATCGAAGACTCTCCAATTCATGATGTTGTCTAAGACGGACGGTCTGAACAACAGTTCGACAGAGAATGCATTCGGAGATAAGCCTTCTGCAGGAAAAAGTTTTGAAGCTACGTTATCTAACAAATAATCTTCCGAATTATTCAATCTAGGAATAGAATTTATGTTAAATGCGGAAAACCTATTTATCAAATTCCATACCTCAATTTGGTAGCTTTTAAGGTGCAGAGATAAATAGTGGATAGAATTTTTTACCTGTCTAACCACGATTTCTGAATCACCAAAGACAGACAAATTTTGAACGTTCATATCTAATGATTTTCTGAGGCCTTGCAACAGTGCCACATATTCTGTTGTGTTGTTTGTACATTCGAATTCTAACCTGCAAGCAATCAGGGTCTTGTTACCTGCTGGATCGATGAGCACACAACCTGCACCAGCTACTTCCTTGGATTTTGACCCATCAAAGTAAAGAGACCATATTTGATTGGTGTCAGTTGCATGTGACCACGGGGTAGAAGATGTTGGCTGTGTATATGTCAAAATTTCAGACTGTTGTTCTGAGTTAGAGATGGTGGAAGTTTCGGCCACGAAATTACCGAAAAAGGTATCCACCCCTTGTATTTCAGGTGAATCGCCAGAAGGAGTGAATGGTTCATTGGGATCGTTTAAATAATTCAACGTGAACTTCAGATAATGTTCACGATTTACCTTGATTCTATTGGGCTTTCCATTCTCGGGCAGCCACAAGTGAGACCAGTCCGTCGTAAAATAGTCGTGTAGATGTTCTGACCAATCTTTTCTTTAAAAAAAACCATAAACTTATGGGATATCTACAACAATAATGTCAATTACTTGATGAACTTTAGGGTTAGACGACAATCTTCTAAGCACATTTCTCAATTCGCCTATGACTTTAACACTAGTTCGATCAAGCTATATAATATTCAAGTTGGATGGTTGAACTTCAGCATTAATCTTTTGACAAACAGACCAAGGAATTACGTTATATGGTGCACATGAATCTACCATGCAGTTATGCACATTCCTATTGAAAATTTCAAAAGTTAACAAAAATGGAGGGACATTTCTGCGAGTACTAATAGTGTAAGCTTGTTTCTTTTTACTCACGGCCTCTAAAACTGATTTATTTACATTTGTTACATTATTTACAGGAAGGTCTCTTTTATCGTGAGGATGATAAGTAGTTTTGGCGGAGGCCTTCTGAGGAAATTTGGGGTAGTTCTGAACACCTTTGTTACCACTCGGATTGCCATTTTTGTTGTTCTCTGCAATATTTTATAGCATTTTTTGCAGAAGAAAAGGAAATTTTAATAATTCATAAACAAAAATATTAGCCCTAAGATTTTTTAGATATTCAACCAAATCATAATCTAAGCTTGGGTTTACTGAATTATGTTTAGTCTCAGTTGATTTAGACTGTTTTGGAGGCAAAGTCGTAATGATTTCAGAAGAAGGCTTATTTGTTGTCTTTCTCCTAGTATTATAAGGATGCACTATTTTGAAATTAGCTTGAAAAATGCTATTCGAAAAATGTCCAAAAATGTTCGAAGAAGATTCATCTTCTTCTACTGTGTCTTGTTCAACTACTTATTTAGGAATCTCAGGAGGAACCAAGTTATCATATGCTTCTAGAATTGTTTGAATAGCAAATTGTAGGCTTTCTAGATTTAGGCCTTCAGTGTTTGAATTAGGTTGGTTGGTGGGAAAAGGCTTCCTAAAAGGGGTTTTGTAAGGCCCTTTTCTCGAAGAATCTTCTTCAGCTGTCCTTTTCAAATCTATAACTTGATTGGAGAGTTTTTGAACGACTTTCTGTAAGTTTTCTAAATCTGAGCTTTCAGGTTGAGCTTTGTTTTGGGAAGGTCTAGGGAGGATTTCAATTTTCTTTTTGGACGATGAACTAGTCTCTGTCTCGTTGCTAGTAGTGTCTTTTAAGATGAGGATGTCTTTCTCGATATGACTGGCCTCTTCGAAGGCTTCTAACAACGTGGCTTTCTTGGATCTCTTTACCCAAATAGATATGCTTTGATGTAAGGCTTTTGTATAATATGCTATAATAAGATTCTCGGCAGGCATCGAATTTGTAGGGATTCAGTTCTTTAGTGTCAAGAACCTTTGATTAAAGTCTTTGATCTTTTCTTTTGGGTTCATTCTTAAAATAAAAATCTCCATGACTAGAACTTCAGGAGACTTGTCGTCTCCGAACTTCTCAAGGAAATAGGTTTCAAATTTCTCCCATGACACGATGGTGTGGGGTTGTTGGGAAAAATACCAGGTAGAGGCATTGCCCTCAAAGGTGTAGGGAAACAATCTACAGAATATGTCTCCGTGCTCAACACTACGGAGTCTAATGGCTAACATAAACTTTTTGATGTGATCTTCAACGATCTGTTTGGAGTCCAGGTCAAATTTAGGGAGCCATTTCTCTGGGTGCTTTGGCAAAGGATGTTGAGGCCCAGGTATGGCCACTGCATCTTGGTCGAGCCAGGGTCTGGCGGGATTGTTCTGGTTGTCCATAGGTGTGGGTGGTGTCGAAGGATGGGATGAGGAACTGCCTTCGTCAGAGGATTCTTCTCCAGAAGAAGAAGGAGATGAAGGAGGTGGTGATGGTGGTATACCAGATCCTCCTACTGCAGGAGTGAGGATTGGATCTATAGGGTTTAAAGTAAGTTCAGTGCCTCCAAGTTGTTCTTTGATATCATAGAAGTCTAGTGGTTGGTTCAGAGGTCTGTTTGGTTGTCTTATATGAGCTAAGGCACTATGCGTTCTTATGAGAGATTGGCGAACAATATCTTGTATGTCACCACCCGTAGATCATCGTTTGATGTGGTTTTTGTTTGAGGGACAATGTTGTCATCTGAATGAATTCTAGTCATTATAGGTGAGCCGGTAGGTGGTGTAGGAGTCTTACGACCTCCTCGTGCCATTAATAATTTTCAGGCCCTCCTTCTAGCGCCATTTGTTGACGGGAAAAATTGATCGCTCGTCAATTGGAGGAGTGAATCTGGTCCGGGGTTGTCTACTTAACCCAATCCGTTTGGATTAATCCACTCCGATGGGTTTAGCGATTTCGTTGGCTGATCTAAGTCTTAAGAAAGCGAAAAACAAAACTAAAGAAGATAAAATAACTTGATGAATAACACTCGTCGAAAACTATATACAAATCTAATATATATTTACAGTTTACTAACTGATATTTATAACATAAGTCTATTTATTATATGTATAATATATACAAATGAATTTATTTCTAATATATATATATAACATTTACCAAATGAAAATTTTAATCTAAATCTGCGAAATTGAATATGGATTGATTTATTAAACAACAACAAAGCTATCATTCGATATTTTTTTTATTTTTTATTTTATAATGTTTATAAACAGGAAATGAAATAACAAACTGTCTAATTGAAAACAGAGATAACAAACAGTAGAATATGTTTAGACTGCAGGAAATTTCTGTATTAAACTAATGAAATAAAACTAATAAACTGACCTGTAATCGCATCCATATTGTCCTGTGTATAGCATCCAACCTCGTTGTCTGATGAGGAAAACCCGCAACAGATCCTACAAATGCTTCTTGTAAACATGAAACAGTGATGATTGAATCTGAATGATAGAAAATATAAGAGATATAGTAACAACAATCTTATAATTTCACAAGTGGCCACTTTGAGATAAATCCTACTGTGAAAACTTGTGTATAAGTGTTCAACGAATGACGAAGATAAATCTCTTAGTCTCAAGTTTGAACAGAATAATTATTGTATGTTAAATATGGGACATAAAACATGGATATCATATAAATTTTTATCATACCAATCTGCAATAAACCGCGATAGCTAAAGCAATCACAATCTAATTACAAATCGAAATAATCATAATTTGAATAAAAACATGATATGGAGAAGCTAAAGCTGTGCAAATATCATATTCTATTCAAGTCTGTAAATCAAAAATCCATAGTTTTTTCCCCAGGCAGAGATGATCTCAAGTTTACAAAATAACATACTTATATAGGTTCCAAGAACAAAATTTTTCCTATTGATAACATCCAATCTGTTCCAAAAATGTGGGGGATGCAACCTCCCAGATTTTACTTGATATCAAAAAACTAACAGCCTAATCTATTTGCTAAAAACATAAAGACAGTATGGTTGAGAGATGCCAACAGTGCTTCAAATCTCCTTAGAAATCATCGGTTCCTAAAAACAAATAAAAAGAAAAGATTTCAGATGTATTTTCAATTATCAAAACAAGTAATTCGAATTTTTCTAACTAGCTACAAAATCTCACGATTATGTAGCTAGTTATAATTATAACTAGAATCATATTTTATTCAATCAATCAAAACAAATTAAAAGTAATCTATGAAAACAAATCGCGTATCCTAAATTGAGAAAGACAGAATAATGCTAAACTATTAAAAAGATCATACCTCAAATTAAGGGATTCAAACAAATCAAGTAATCTTTGAATTTACTATTGTTGTCACTGCTTCCACGTTCTTAAAAATAACAGACCCTATAGTTTTTTGGCATTTGTCTTTGGTTTGAGCTATGGATTGGAGCCTACTATTCTCCTTCATTAATGAATCCACCTGGTCTTCCAAAGATTTAAGCCGAGACTATAGTAAAGGCATATCCTTGTAATACCTGTCGATCCAGGATCGACATTCATTACAGTGCGACTGTAGAGACTGTGTATTGGCACTGATAATATTAATAGCTGGAGAATCGTCCATTTGACATGTAAGTTCATCAAAGAGTTTGATTCCAGGAAAATCAGGATTGTCCTTTAGACACGGTGGTAGGTTGGTAACATAATCATAGGGTCTGTTAGAGAAAAGTCCATATGAATATGGATACTCTTCGGCCAAGAACCTTTCAATTTCCGAATTTGATTCCTCACCTACCACAATTGTGTTTTTTGTGTTAGCACATGGTTTGGGTTTGTTTCGAGCACATTGTGAAACCCAACGAGTGGCCATTTTACTCTTATAATTAACGTCGACATTGTCTTTAAGCTTTTTCCCTGTGGTTTTTTTAACAGTCTTAACACAACTCTTAGGATACGAATCCGGTTGAGTGTCGATTTGAGTAGAATTAGGGTAGGTCGAGGGTTCCAAATTAGAGATAGGATCACAAGGAATGAGCGAAGGAGGAGAGATGGTAGGTTTCATGAGGGTTTCTGTGATTACAGGCTTGCCAACTTGTCCCAAATCACTATTACCAAAACCATTTCGTAACAGAAAAGAATCCCAACAATCATTGTTTAATTGCAACTGATGTACAATGATAATCTTAATTAGACCATGATGGAACAAACTAGAATCAGACTTCTGCCTCTTAAACTGCTTTCCCATCTTGTATAGACTTCTAAGGAGGAAATAAGGCATGTTCAGTGGGAAATCAATAAAGCTCATAAGAAATCGTAGGTGATACAAGAAAACCAACCCAAATCTTCCCTCATAGGTAATGAACTGTTTCACAATAGCTAACAGATCATGCCATCTAGGTTTTAGAGACGAAATAGGCATACCTTGGTTGCAACTGGTAATTCTCCTTGAGGTGAACAACAATGACCAGGGAACCTCTTCAACCTTTGCGTTCTTGAACCATTTTTGCCCCACGGCTGGTAAACCGGTAGCTTGGCTTATAAAATATTCATTTACCTCATGTTGCACGTCTCCTATTTTTTCTCTACAACCGTCAAATGTCAACGCGAACTCTTGAGCAACTCTCAGATTGAAACCCTCAAACTTTTCAATAAATAAACGCCAGTTGTTCCTTTCTAAGTCATCTCTGTCATTGTCAAATGATAACAAGGTTTGGATGCCATTGGGCTCAATCCTCACTACAGGAGCCATGGCTAACATAAGGTAATCAACGTGGGAATCGGAGGTAGGGTTTGATAGCAAAAACACAGACCCATAGCCCGAGTTTCCTCAATGCAATGCAAGGACAGTTCGAAATGGTAGGAAGGAGTGTTAATCACCATGTGTGGGAAAGAGATTGTGAAGCCTGAGGCCAAATAGATCAATAATATCATGTTGTACTTAAAATGACACCTTGGCATATTGGTACGCACAAGGATCAGAACAGTTGAAAACAATAGTACGCATATCCATGACTTGATCACAAAGATTAATGTATCAAATAAACATTGAACCATTAAAAATTTTATGAATCAAAACCCCATTGGTATTAATCGAATACTAAATGAGTGGAGGTTTTATACTTATGTAACCAAGGCACGTTTAAGACCAAGGGGTTATAAACAAGGAAAATAATCGTGTTTATAGCAAAAGATGTCAATTTGATACTAGACCATATGAATAGTTTTCCTTTAATAAAAAATCGAAACAAAATGTCAATTCCAGCTGCGAGTTTTCATGCTTGCAGTCATGAAGACAAAAATCGAAAGGAAGATGTGTAAAAAGAAACAAGTGATAAGTGTCATTGCTGATGACGAGTAATGGTAATTTAAAGACCCTGTGTAGGCAGCTTATAAACAATAGAAATTACATTATTGTTGCCAACATATAGATGATTGTTTCACTTGTTTTGAAAATGAACTAATATCTCCTCTAGGAGATATTTCTTGTTCCCGGGTAGGTCACCTTGGTAATTCTATGATCCTTTGTTACCATAGATATGTTTTTATAAAAATATTATTGGAAATACTTTTTCTCTTGATGTTCTTGTTTTAGGAAGGTCACAGGAGATAAATGTGAGAAGGAGCTAGAGTGACAGTTACAAACATGGAGCATATGACTCCATCAAGTTGTGAGACATGTGATCTCACCAAGTACCAATTCTAAAGGAAGTGTGTAAAGAAAAAATAAATTTTGGACATCATTCACTCAGATGTGTGTGAACCAACGTCAACCTCCTCACTAATAAAGGAAGTACACCTCAGATGATTTCAAGAAATTATTTAAAGAGGTTTGGATTAGGAGGAAGCTCACTACTCGCTCCAATTCTTAGCAGAATGGTGTAAAAAAAAGAAAGAACTGATCCATTGAATAATTTGTCAAGGCAATGATGAATGATAAGAATCTATCCATGTTTCTATGGGGAGAAGAAGCTATGGAAATTGTATATGTTCAGGATAGAATTCCTCATCGTATATTGAAGAACATGACTCCAGAAGAAGATTTCTCCAAAAAAGAATCCAAGTGTTTAACACTTGAGGATATTTGGTTGTCAATTAATAAAAAAGAACACAAGGAAGCTATGATGGAAGAATTTCAATCAATCATGAAAAATGATGTATGGGAAAGTTTGCCTAGACCTGAAGGAAAGTCGGTAATAACTTCAAAACGGGTTTACAATATAAAGCATGTAGTAGATGGGAGTATCGATAAATAAAAGGTGATATTTGTGGCTAGAGAAGTCTCCCAGCATGAGGGGGAAGACTATGATGAGACATTTGATCCAATTACCAGATATATCTCTATTAGACCCATCATGTCTCTTGAAGCATCCATGGGTTGGAGTTTACATCAAATGAATGTAAAGACCACCTTTCTCAATGGATTAATTGAGGAAGAAGTATACATAGATAAA
The DNA here is from genome assembly GCA_009831015.1 of Picea engelmannii. Classification (NCBI taxonomy): domain Eukaryota; kingdom Viridiplantae; phylum Streptophyta; class Pinopsida; order Pinales; family Pinaceae; genus Picea; species Picea engelmannii. The sequence continues at coordinate 53,755 of ML824942.1, forward strand.
CCTCAAGGATTTGAGGTACACCTGAGAGATACCCATGTATGCAAATTAAAGAATGTCTTTTATGGACTAAAACAAGATCCAAGAGATTGGCATGCATGAATTGATAGTTACTTGATGAGACTTGGATTTTCCTAGAGCTATGTTGATCCAAAACTCTATTACATGGTTGTGAATGATGCACCTATGATACAACTACTATATATTGATGATTCGTTTCCAACAAGTGAAGAGCCTCTCATTATTCAGTGTAAGAGGGAGTTACCCTATGAATTCAATATGAAGGATCTTGGTCTCATGTATTATTATTTTGGACTAGAATTATAGTAGAAGCATGGTGAAATATTACTATGGAAAGGGAAGTATGTTGTAAAGATTCTTAAAAATTTTGGGATGATGGAAGTTGAGGAAGTTGACATATATGAGGAAGTTGAGATACTCTAATTTTGATCCAGTAGACTCGTCTCTATACCAGCAGTTGGTTGGATCATTGATGTATTTGGTGAATACCCAGTCGAACATTTTATTTATTGTGAACATGTTGAGCAAGTTCTAGGTGGAACCCATACATGAGCATTGGATAGCTACAAATCATATCTTGAGATATCTTTGTGGGACACTAAACTATGGTTTGAGATATGCCTAAAAAAGTGATGTATAGCTGCATGGATTTACTAATTCATACCGGGCAGGGAGTGCATATGACAAAAAGAGTACTTCTGGTATATGTTTCAGTTTGGTATCTGTTATTATATCATGGGTTAGAAGGAAACATAAGTCTTTTGCACTTAGCACTACAGAAGCAGAGTGTATTGCAGCTTTTGATGCTTGTATAGAAGCAGTACGACTCCATAAGATGGTTTCTAGATTATTTTGATTAGGTGTTGGATTTGACTATGATATATTGTGATAATAAGAGTTGTGTGAAGCTCTCAGAGAACCTAGTGTTCCATAAAAAGTTGAAGAACATTGAGATCAAGTATTACTTTCTCCGTGATAAAGTCCAGAGGGGATAAGTGATTCTCCATTATATCTCCATTGACGAGTAGACAACTAATATTTTGATGAAGCCTATGTCCAAGATAAAGTTTTCATACTTAAGGGAAAAATTGGTACTTGTGGATATTTCTCCCTTGGTTGAAGAGGGAGTAGATGACTTCCTCAGTTGGGAGGGACTGTTGATATGTGGCATCATGGACTGTCAGTGAGATGCGGATATGTATCATGCTAGTACAACTTCGAGATGGTCATACATCTTAGAGATGATTCTTGCATCATGCTAGTTATGATCATGCTAATACAACTTAGATATGATACAAATGGTTGGAGTTGTGGATGATACAATGACTTGAGGTGCATCGTGCTAGTACAACTTAGATATGATACAAATGGTTGGAGTTGTGGATGATACAATGACCTGAGGTGCATCATGATAGTACAACTTAGAGGTGGAAATACAAATTAGATATGATGTATTGACATCATGCTAGATATGTTCATGCTAGTACATCTTAGAGATGATGCTTATGAGTCACATCATGCTAGATATGGACATGCTAGTACAACTTAGAGATGGACATACAACTTAAATATGATGTATTGACATCATGCTAGATATGTTCATGATAATACAACTTAGAGGTGATGAAGATGGCTCGTGTCATGCTAGATATGATCATGCTAGTACAACTTAGATATGAAATATAATTTAGATATGATGCATTGGCATCATGCTAGATATACTCATGCTAGTACATCATAGAGATGATCATACATCTTATAGGTGACATAGAGAGGCATTGATCTACATCATGCGAGTACAACTTAGATATGATATATAGCTTAGATATGATGCACCTGCATCATGCTAGTTATGTTCATGCTAGTATGACTTAGAGATGATGTAGATGATACTCTAGATCATTCCAATACAACTTATATATGATGCACTCGCAGCATGCTAGTATGACTTAGAGGTGATGCAGTTGGTGACATTGTTGATGCAGAATGATATCAAATGATATGATTTGATTTTTGTGGAGATTGTATGTCTCTGGATAGTATTTGTATGCTACTGTGGTGGATGTGCTCCAATGGTAGTCACTGTGTGTCACTAGTTAGTAGTTGTGTGCTACTGGGAGTGGTTGTGTACCACTAGACTATAGTTGTGTAATACTATGGATCAACATTGTTGTGATCTATTGAATGGAATTGTAGTAACTGTGTACTACTTTTGGATTTCCATGGAGATTACCAGTATTGTTGAAAGTGTTTCCTAGTATGGTGTGACAACAAGTAGTGTTGGAGGTGATTTCTATATATATGGATAGTGAGATGATGTAGAGGAATTGATCTACATCATGCAAGTACAACTTAGATATGGTGCATTGACACCATGCTAGTATGTCTTAGAGATGATGTAGATGGTACTCCACATCATGTTAGATATGATCATGCTAGTACAACTCAGATATGACGCAGATAATCATGCTAGTACATCTTAGATATGATCATACAACTTAGATATGATGTAGTGGAGAGGATGGTTCTTGGATCCATTGAGGACATTAAACATATGTTGGGACAACCATTCTTCTAAGACGTATGTCTAGAGTAGAAGAATGGTCCTTGTATCACTTTGTTGAGTGAGTGACTTATTCAAAATCATGCTCGATTACTTAGATGGAGTATGGCCTAGAGATATTATGCAGTTGATGTTATTAGATGATATTGATAGTGGTGATGTTGCTCATGTGTTGATATATGTGATCATGAGATAGCTTGTGTGGCTATGATGATGCTACTTGTTAATACCTCCCTAGATAGGAGGGAGTGTTAATATTATGGTAGTTGAAGGAGGTATTAACCTCCATGTATAATCTTTGTATAGAATAGAATATTCATGAATAAATAAAAACCCTAAATAGATGTGTAGAAACCCTAGAAGACAAGTCAACTTTGTAAAAGAATTAATATTAAAGTATTAGATTATAAAAGGACAAGTTGGCCCAGACAAGTGACAAGAACCACAATAAATAAGAGATGATATAGCTCATTTGTACACACTCACTTCACACACTCTCTTATTCAAGTCTGTCGCAAGTTTGTAGCTGCAGTTGCAATGATGGAAGGTGGATCTTATAGGATGGTTCTCGGTCTCTCTCTCTAGCGCCATCTAGCCTAATATGTGCACCCTACCTTATAGTATCTCTTGGTGGTGTTCATGGTGATATTTATTCATGGTATTCTTGGTAAGTGCAACTGAAACTGTTGCAACTTAGTATTTTCCTTGTTCTGTGGCTTTGGGACTTGTTGTTTGGTGAGATATATTTAGAGAAAGATGTGATCTCTTGGTTATCTATTGGTTCTAGTGTTGCTTCCAGAACCATTCTATATAGAAAAGGTTATGGTGTTCGGGGGTGGTTGCATGCCTATGGTTGGGTGACAATAGTGATATTGTCTATGGTAAAATGAGCACATCGAATATTTTAATAGTATACACTAGTAATTATTACATCCATCAAAACAATGGATTATTTCCTCAACAATTTGCTCCCATATCCCAACCAAGAATAAGAATGAATGAGCAATGAATGAAGAACCAAATGTAAGAGTGACAGAGTAAATGGAGAAGAACCCCCAGACATCCCACAAGAGGGGTTTATATAATTACATGAAATCAAGAACTGCATGGCTTTCCCCTCAAGAAGCTCATGTAACCACTTTTCTCAATTAAAACCAAGATGGGTAAATAAAATATAATAAAAATACCTAGTGTTGAAACACACATTGACACTGAGAGGGGGGGGTGAATCAGTGTCTAGAACTTTTGACTTATTTTCACACTTTCATATATTAAATGAATTAACTAAATAAGATATACACAGCTCAATTAATTATCCACAAACATGTGTAACACAAACTATATGAAGTACATAAAATATCTTTATTTTATTTGTTTAACTTGAATGAGTACAAATAAAACCAATCCTTTAATATCTTCAACTTCAACCGAATATGAGAGATACAACTCTTTGATACAAGACCCAGCTTGTAGTTCTCAGATCCAACTGAAAAATGAGGAATCTAACCCTCATAACAAGACCTAACTTGTTGATCTCAAATCCAACTGAGATGTGAGGAATCCAACCCTCATAACAAGACTCAGCTTGTAAACATGCACCAACCTGATAGAATGAATTTCCATTCAATCCATATATATATAATCCACCAAGACACCCTCAGATTCTCCATTACTTCTAGTTTATATAGTATTTCAATAGGTATAGGATTGAACCATTTTGTATTTTGACATGAACCATTGCATCTCTTCATTTAATTTAACATAGATAATCTTCTCCTTTTATTCATTAATTCATCATATAATTTTCTCAATTAATTAGAAGATTAATCTTGATTCGAATTTCATCTACATGAATTGATCACAAGTATGGATCGACTCCTTATAACGCTCCCATGCTTATGTTGCATCCCTAATTCTTCAAAAAATCATATTTGAGATTTTACTAGCTCTTTGTACTGTTATGGTGTTAATCTCGTCAAATGACTTCACAAGCCCCTAACTATTCATAGAAATCAAATTATGTAAAGGTGCTTTCTTCAACCCACTTTTGTTTGTGACCATGGGTTGAAAACTAGGGCTTAGCTATTTCAAACATTGTTTTGTTAGCACTTTTATCCTTCCACCCTTATTCTTCTACATGAGACTGTATTAAAGTGTCCTATTATCCCCCATTTTAGGGATAACTAAGGAGTTTATGTCTCGAGGCCCATAGGTGCTAGACATGGAGTACTGAGAGCTAGATCGACTTGAGCATGGCCCTAGAGGGCCCATATTTTCTTCCTTTCAGCGCGTCCACTTGTCAGTAGCAGCAGCATCCATCACCTCGGCTTGGTCCTGTATCGGAGATGGTTCTTTCTCCATGAAGTAATGGGTTTGGGTATCATGGTATGTGTCACTCTGATCCTCAAAACCTTTGAATATGTGCATCTAGGTATTTTTGTTTCTAACGGGTGCTTGGATCTTATACTTATCCATTTGACCATGTATGAGGGGAATGACAGGATGCCCTAGTAAGATTGTGCCCATAGGTTTTGAGTTTCCACTAGGGGGATACATAAAAATTCATCGTCCACTCCCGTCATACTTATCACTTTCCATCTTACTTCTCGTTCATCCATCCCATTACATTGGTCTAGGCATTGGGTTGGCCAATCATTTAAGGGTTGCACCTTGCCTTGTGGGAAGAAGGGGCTAAAGTTATAGAAGGTAAAAGAAAGATGGCAAGAGATAAAAATCCTAAAATAAAACCTCGAGATGCTTCGCCCAGGGATCCCTGAGAAAGTAGTAAAAATCTTCTCAGCAAGAAACAAGAGGGACCCATAAAAATAATAAAACAATACCTAGTCAGAGGATAGGGGGTCTCATCATGAGCGAGCCTATTAAGTCCATGGGTACCTAGCGGTATGACACTACTAGAAGCTGGTTACCATGCCAGGGTAGTGGCTCTTGGTTGCTTGGCCAAGATAAAGGGGGTCTCACCATGAGCCAACCTTCTCATTTCCATGAAATTTCTTGTGGGTAACATTGCCACCATTGGTCACCACGCTAAGGTAGTGTCCCCTGATTAGCTTCTTGAAAAAAATATTAATAAAGAATAAAATAATAAAAGGCATGAATGGGCTTGGAAACATTTTCATCCAGGATAGGTGTAGCTCGCCTTCTACAAAGGCACCCATAGGTAGGCCTTGCATTTCCCTCCTATCACTGCACCCCTTGTTAGGACATCCCTTATCCACCTCACACATTTACATGACTTGGATTTGATCACTTCCGAAAACTTCCCTTTTCCAGTGGACACTAGCCCAATAGGACGCCCTGTCACTTCCTCTAAACTTGCCTTGCAGATTTGTATAATTTCTTTGAGCACTTGACCGGGTAAAAGGGGTTTTATGCACATTTTTAATAAAATTGATGAATGGATGTCATTGACATTGCTATGATCCTTGTGACTTATGATCCCATGGAGGGCATATTTGTTGATGTGCAATATCATACCCGATGGTCAGGTACCATATTGGGTAGGTACACATGCAGAGATGATTAGTTTAGACCTCCATGGGGCTGAAGAGCCCACCAGATGGATGTTGAGACCCCAGCAAGGGGTAGAGATAGGACATAGGGGTTTGCACCAGAGAAGAGGAGGATGTTCCACAAAGGCACCCTGACAGAGCCTTACCTAGGGGGGTTGTTCCTGCTCCACTAGAATGTTGGCCTTGGAAGGCCCGGGACGTCACCCAGGATGCCCATGACATCATCCAGCTTTATGGATGTTTTGGGGAGGCAGTTATGGTAGTGTGGCATGTGTGGCAGCTTGGAGAGGCCCAAGGAGGGCTAACATTTTTCCTCCAGGAGGCCTATACTGCCCTAAAAGGGGCTAACATCACCCTAGAAAGGTCATGACATCTTACTTTTGCTTGATTAGGGTTTCATTTATGACATTTAGTGTAAAACAATATTATTTAGTATTTTGGCCTTGTCGGCCTTTTGGTGACCTAAATTTTAATTAAGGTCATTGCTACTGTATAAATTGAGAGCTAAAACTCTCATTTTGGAGATCATCTTTCACTCACCACTAGGGTTTGAAATTTTCGGCCCTCGTTAGGGTTTTGGATGAAAATGTGGCACACTTGTTGAAGTAAGCTTCTTTTGGTGATTTTTGGCAATTGTTTTGGTGGAAGGTTTACAACTAGGGTTTGGCTACATGAATGCTTGGTGAATATAAATGAATTTCTGCAAAACACTTCTTTATTGAATGGTTATGGTATTGTTTACTTGCATTTTGTTATTATAATTTGCTAGATTAAACCCTTGGTGACAAGCACATGTTGGTGACCTTGTCTCATGTCCCTACTAAGTTAAGAGACATTTTATTTGCTGAAGTTAGATAGATCCTTTCCATAGAAACACTCTACCTCTATTCTTCTAGCTTAGTCATTTTATCCTTGTTGTTGAGATAAGAAAGAGGAAAATGCATCAAGGCCTAGGGTTTCTACACCTTGGTGAGTCACTTTCCCCTAGGGATTGATTGATGAAGCCTTGCCTCAGCAACACTTCATATTCAAACTCTCTTGTCTTTAGCCCTATAAATTTTTACTCAAGCTCGCCATTTTCATATTTCCAATAAGCTAAAGAAGGAGGAGAAATCACTGAGGCCTAGGGTTTCTACACCTTAGTGAGCCTTTCTCCCCTAGGGTTTCATTTTTGAGGCCTTGCCTTAGCAATGCTTCAAAATTTAACCCTCTAGTCTTTAGCCTTATCACTAATATCATGACCCTGCAACTTTTGCGGCCTTTTTGACTCCATTTTCCCTATGAATGCACTAATCTAGACCTTCTATGTTGAGTACCTTGACCATACACACATCCAATACTTTGAACAACTACTAATCCTTCTAACCCTAGTTTAGACTAATATTTACTAACTCTATTGTTGTCGTCATCTATTCATGCTATAAACATCTCTATGCATCATTTATTTATCTTTAAAGAAATTGAATGATTGGCTAAAGCATTGCTTTTAGTATTGTTACATTTATGATAATTTGCCATTTGCTTATTTTGAAGCTTCATTAGCATTTATTGAGAAGTGATACATATTGTAATCATTGCTATTGTAAACATTGATTTACTTCATCAATATTATTGGTCAATTGCTTATTATCAAAAAATCTTTGAATATATGAATTACTAACCAGCAAGTGATCTCGCACATGTATAGTTTCCTTGTTGCTTTGTCTCGGGTAGGTACACTTTCTTGGCTATTACTTATCTTTATTGGGTGATTAGTTGGGACTTTCTGATCGGTCGTGACTTGTGAGGGGGAATACTATAATTATACTTTCAAACCTTTGCCTTCTCAAAACCCGAGGTCACCGGGGACTTCTCCCCTGGGCCTACCACCCTAAACAGGAAGAGTTATCCCATTGAGGTGACAGTGGTGGGATAGTCTTAGTTACACCAGTTTTCCTTCATACATATTTTATCGTAACAACAAATTGTGCAGTAAAATTTTGGCGCCATTTCCAGGGAACACTAGGTCAATTATCTTCAAGACGACACTTTTCGATAAGCCTTGCCTCAAGAGTCTTTATCTTACAATCTTACCTAGCGACTCCACTAAGGGTGATTCCCTTATTTCTTTGATAATTTCAAGAAAATTATGTGGCGACTCCACTGATGATGAAGCCAACTATGAATTCTCAATGGGATCCGGGAAACTACAAGCCTTTAGAAATGAGTAAGATCTCGGGATACCCTTAAGAAATACCCCTTGAATAAAAAAACTTTCTCCCTAGATTCACTGGTGGTGATAGGGAGAGAGTCGACTATCACATGAGAAACTTCTAGGATTTTTTTCTATCCCACCCTATTGTTGATGATGTTGAAGAATTGGTCATGAAAACTTTCTCTGCAAGTCTTTATTACAATGCTAGGGAGTTGTATGAAAATCTCCCCGATGTCAGCATCAAGACTATGGAACAATTTGAAGAAAACTTTCTCAGAATATGGGGTATTCAGTTGGAAGACATCCCAGTATTATTAAAAAGAGTCGATCATATAAATAAAACTGAGGATCAATCTGTCAGAGACTTCTAGGATAGGTTTGAGGACATACTCTATCAAATTCCTGAAATCCATCATCCTGGAGAGAAGTACCTTGTCCATCTCTATACCCATGCACTTTTGGTGCATCTGGGATTTCCCCTCAGTAAGAGGATCCCAAGGACGCTCAATGAAGCTCACAGCATGGCTACAAGGATCGAGAAAAACATCTTCTTATCCGAGATAAGATACCTCTTTACCTCAGGTACTCTTAGTACGGAAATTTTACTTTCCCCTGAGAACTTTATTGTTGATTTTCATGAAGAAGGGAAACAAACCATGGATCAACATAGGATTGTTGAAGACATAGTTGAGGAGTTGGAACCTAAGAAAAATGATGAAGTATCAACCTGTGCTCCTCCCTCTGATGAAGTTGTCCATGAGACTTTTCCCATTTCACAACAAGAAGACGATGAGGTTACTTGCTTTCCTTTTTAGGATTCTGATGACACCTTGTTCCATGATTCAGAAAGTGAAGGAGAAATGGAATCCTCAAATGAAGTAGGTATTCCTTTCTATACAATTGAAGATGAAGGGGAAATTTATGAGGATGAAACAATGATGAATTTTGAAGACACCCAAGTCCCCAAAGCTCTTGCAAAAGAAGAAACAATAAGTTACCCTCCTCTCCAAGATTTTGATGATTCTCTACTTTATGATTTGAGAAATGAGGAGGGGATGGATGAGCCCTTGGATATTTTGAATCCTTCATGTTATGATACAGATAGTGACACGATTGATATTGATATGTTCATACATGTTGGAAGATGTAAATGGGATGTAGTTGGTTTTGATATGGACCCCATTTTAGACATTGAGAATCATTTCCAAGTATTTCCTTCACATATATCACTATAGGATACTTTTGATTTTGACCAATGGAAACAAGGAGATGATGTATTTACCGATACTTTCCAAACACCCAAGGATGACCTAGTACCATGTTTTCCTGATGATTTTTGATCTTACCTTGAGGGTTTTGATGAGTACTCCTCTGAGCACTTGGAATCATCCCATGAAGAATATTATCAACCACCATTGTGCTCAGGTCTTTATAGGAGTAAGGACATTATTTTCATGAAGAAGGATCATTGTGACAACTTTCTCCAGCCACCTCTGATTACTTTACTCCAGCAACCTCTCATTACTTTACTTTGTTGTGCCTCTAGAGGTGTAGTTGGGAGATATGTCTTTTGTATTGAGCTTACTTTAGGGAAAACCCTAGAGTCCAAGGGTTGGTTGAATGCTTCAAGAATAAGTCTGTCATCTCATCTTTTCAACTTTCCCTTAAGAGTTTGTTAGTCATCAACTAGATCCTTGTCAATCCCTTCCAGAGCTTCACATTATGAGAACGTCCTAGGTAGCCAGCTTGCAGACCTTTTGAGTCAATTTTATGAACCTTTGACTTTTCATGATCCCTTCCTGAAGTGGATTGAGCACTTTCCTCAGAGAGTGACTTGGCATGATTTTATCCCTCCCACCCGCCTCCATGAGTTAGACTTTATTATTTCCGATGATACAATATATTCTCTAACCCATGTTATTTTTGTTCTTGACTTATCGTTGTTTTGGTTTATCATGAAGCACAAAGGAAAGTATTGTGGGGCATTGATGGACTAGTTTCACTGGACATTTGACTTCACCTAAATAGAACCAACAGGTAAGTATAGGTAAGTAGATAGGCATTTGCATTCATTGTATATACCATTTGCAATTCATATTAGAGTAGTTTGCTTTCACACTTGTACATATGTTTGCTTTCGGTTTTATATATATGAGTTGGGGGTGATATCACCACCCCAAATGATTATTGATATTTTCTATTGATATCGAGCATGTTACAGCTTATGCCAGAGATGATGAGGTTCTCATGCACTCTACGGTGAGCACATGTCCCCGAGTTGGAGCCAGATGTTATCCCCCATTTTAGGGATAACTAAGGAGATTATGTCTCGAGGCCCACAGGTTCTAGACATGGAGTACCGAGAGCCAAATCGACTTGAGCATGGCCCTGGAGGGCCCATATTTTCTTCCTTTCAACGCCTCCACTTGTCAACAACAGCAACATCCATCACCTCGGCTTGGTCCTGTATCGGAGAAGGGTCTTTCTCCATGAGGTAATGAATCCGAGTATCATGGTATTTGTCACTCTGATCCTCAAAACCTTTGAATATGTGCATCTAGTTATTTTATTTTCTAACAACTGCTTGGATCTTATACTTATCCACTTGACCATGTTTGGGGGTAATGACGGGATGCCCTAGTAATCTTGTTCCCATAGGTTTTGATTTTCCACTGGGATGATACATAAAAATTCATTGTCCACTCCTGTTATACTTATCACTTTCCATCTTACTTCCCACTCATCCATCCCATTACATTGGTCTGGGCATTGGGCTGGCCATTCATTTAAGGGTTTCACCTTGCCTTGTGGGAAGAAGGGGATAAATGCCTAGAAGGTAAAAGCAAGCAAGCAAGAGATAAAAATCCTAAAATAAAACCTCGAGATGCTTCGCCCAGGGATCCGCAAGAAAGAAGTAAAAAGATTCTCAGCAAGAAACAAGAGGGACCCATAAAATAATAAAACAAGACCTAATCAGAGGATAGGGGGTCTCATCATGAGCCAACCTATTAGGTCCATGGGTACCTATCGATATGACACTACTAGTAGTTGGTTACCACGCCAGGGTAGTGGCTCTTGGTTTCTTAGCCAAGAGAAAGGGGTCTCATCACGATCCATCCTTCTCATTTCCGTGAAATTGATTGTGGGTAACATTTCCACCACTGGTCACCACAGCAGGGAAGTGTCCCCTAATTATCCTCTTGAAAGAAAAATCAATAAAAAATAAAAGAATAAAAGGCATGAATGGGCTTGGAAATATTTGCATCCATGACAGGTGCAGCTCGCCTTCTACAAAGGCACCCACATGTAGACCTTGCATTTCACTTCTATCACTGCACCCCTTTTCAGGACATCCCTTATCCACCTCACCCATTTACATGACTTGGATTTGATCACTTCCAGAAACTTCCCTTTTCCAGTGGACACTATCCCAATAGGACGCCCTGTCACTTCCTCCAAACTTGCCTTGCATATTTGTATAATGTATTTGAGCACTTGACTAGGTAAAAGGGATTTTATGCACATGTTTAATAAAATTGATCATTGGATGTGATTGACATTGCTATGATCCCTGTGACTTATGAGCCCATGGAGGGCATATCTGTTAATGTGCAGGATCATACCCGATGGACAGGTACCATATTGGACAGGTACACATGGGGAGATGATTAGTTCGAACCTCCATGGGGCTTAAGAGCCCACTAAATGGATGTTGAGACCCCAACAGGGGGTAGAGATAGGACAGAGGGGTTTTCCCCAGAGAAGAGGAGGATGTTCCACAAAGGCACCCTGGCAGAGCCTTACCTAGGGGGGTTCTACCCTCTCCACTGGAACCTTGGCCTTGGAAGGCCCAGGACGTCACCCAGAATGACCATGACATCATCCAACTTTATGGACGTTTTGGGGAGGCAATTAGGGTAGTGTGGCATGTGTGGCATATTAGAGAGGCCCGAGGGCTAACGTTTTTCTCCAGGAGGCCTATGTTGCCCTAAAAGGGGATAATGTCACCCTAGAAAGGGCATGATGTCTTATTTTTGCTTGATTAGGGTTTCATTTGTGACATTTAGTGTAAAATAGTATTATTTGGTATTTTGGCCTTGTCGTCCTTTTGGTGACCTAAATTTTAATTAAGGTCACTGCTACTGTATAAATTGAGAGCTAAAAATCTCATTTTGGATATCATCTTTCATTCACCACTGGGTGAGGTCTAAAATTTTCGGCCCTCATTAGGGTTTTGGCTGAAATTGTGGTGCACTTGTTGAAGGAAGCTTCTTTTTGGTGATTTTTGGCAATTTTCTTGGTGGAAGGTTTACAACTAGGGTTTGGCTACATGAATGCTTGGTGAATGTAAGTGAATTTCTGCAAAACACTTCTTTATTGAATGGTTATGGTATTGTTTACTT
>ML824942.1:68890-95702 GCA_009831015.1 Picea engelmannii
AGATGGCTCGTGTCATGCTAGATATGATCATGCTAGTACAACTTAGATATGAAATATAATTTAGATATGATGCATTGGCATCATGCTAGATATACTCATGCTAGTACATCATAGAGATGATCATACATCTTATAGGTGACATAGAGAGGCATTGATCTACATCATGCGAGTACAACTTAGATATGATATATAGCTTAGATATGATGCACCTGCATCATGCTAGTTATGTTCATGCTAGTATGACTTAGAGATGATGTAGATGATACTCTAGATCATTCCAATACAACTTATATATGATGCACTCGCAGCATGCTAGTATGACTTAGAGGTGATGCAGTTGGTGACATTGTTGATGCAGAATGATATCAAATGATATGATTTGATTTTTGTGGAGATTGTATGTCTCTGGATAGTATTTGTATGCTACTGTGGTGGATGTGCTCCAATGGTAGTCACTGTGTGTCACTAGTTAGTAGTTGTGTGCTACTGGGAGTGGTTGTGTACCACTAGACTATAGTTGTGTAATACTATGGATCAACATTGTTGTGATCTATTGAATGGAATTGTAGTAACTGTGTACTACTTTTGGATTTCCATGGAGATTACCAGTATTGTTGAAAGTGTTTCCTAGTATGGTGTGACAACAAGTAGTGTTGGAGGTGATTTCTATATATATGGATAGTGAGATGATGTAGAGGAATTGATCTACATCATGCAAGTACAACTTAGATATGGTGCATTGACACCATGCTAGTATGTCTTAGAGATGATGTAGATGGTACTCCACATCATGTTAGATATGATCATGCTAGTACAACTCAGATATGACGCAGATAATCATGCTAGTACATCTTAGATATGATCATACAACTTAGATATGATGTAGTGGAGAGGATGGTTCTTGGATCCATTGAGGACATTAAACATATGTTGGGACAACCATTCTTCTAAGACGTATGTCTAGAGTAGAAGAATGGTCCTTGTATCACTTTGTTGAGTGAGTGACTTATTCAAAATCATGCTCGATTACTTAGATGGAGTATGGCCTAGAGATATTATGCAGTTGATGTTATTAGATGATATTGATAGTGGTGATGTTGCTCATGTGTTGATATATGTGATCATGAGATAGCTTGTGTGGCTATGATGATGCTACTTGTTAATACCTCCCTAGATAGGAGGGAGTGTTAATATTATGGTAGTTGAAGGAGGTATTAACCTCCATGTATAATCTTTGTATAGAATAGAATATTCATGAATAAATAAAAACCCTAAATAGATGTGTAGAAACCCTAGAAGACAAGTCAACTTTGTAAAAGAATTAATATTAAAGTATTAGATTATAAAAGGACAAGTTGGCCCAGACAAGTGACAAGAACCACAATAAATAAGAGATGATATAGCTCATTTGTACACACTCACTTCACACACTCTCTTATTCAAGTCTGTCGCAAGTTTGTAGCTGCAGTTGCAATGATGGAAGGTGGATCTTATAGGATGGTTCTCGGTCTCTCTCTCTAGCGCCATCTAGCCTAATATGTGCACCCTACCTTATAGTATCTCTTGGTGGTGTTCATGGTGATATTTATTCATGGTATTCTTGGTAAGTGCAACTGAAACTGTTGCAACTTAGTATTTTCCTTGTTCTGTGGCTTTGGGACTTGTTGTTTGGTGAGATATATTTAGAGAAAGATGTGATCTCTTGGTTATCTATTGGTTCTAGTGTTGCTTCCAGAACCATTCTATATAGAAAAGGTTATGGTGTTCGGGGGTGGTTGCATGCCTATGGTTGGGTGACAATAGTGATATTGTCTATGGTAAAATGAGCACATCGAATATTTTAATAGTATACACTAGTAATTATTACATCCATCAAAACAATGGATTATTTCCTCAACAATTTGCTCCCATATCCCAACCAAGAATAAGAATGAATGAGCAATGAATGAAGAACCAAATGTAAGAGTGACAGAGTAAATGGAGAAGAACCCCCAGACATCCCACAAGAGGGGTTTATATAATTACATGAAATCAAGAACTGCATGGCTTTCCCCTCAAGAAGCTCATGTAACCACTTTTCTCAATTAAAACCAAGATGGGTAAATAAAATATAATAAAAATACCTAGTGTTGAAACACACATTGACACTGAGAGGGGGGGGTGAATCAGTGTCTAGAACTTTTGACTTATTTTCACACTTTCATATATTAAATGAATTAACTAAATAAGATATACACAGCTCAATTAATTATCCACAAACATGTGTAACACAAACTATATGAAGTACATAAAATATCTTTATTTTATTTGTTTAACTTGAATGAGTACAAATAAAACCAATCCTTTAATATCTTCAACTTCAACCGAATATGAGAGATACAACTCTTTGATACAAGACCCAGCTTGTAGTTCTCAGATCCAACTGAAAAATGAGGAATCTAACCCTCATAACAAGACCTAACTTGTTGATCTCAAATCCAACTGAGATGTGAGGAATCCAACCCTCATAACAAGACTCAGCTTGTAAACATGCACCAACCTGATAGAATGAATTTCCATTCAATCCATATATATATAATCCACCAAGACACCCTCAGATTCTCCATTACTTCTAGTTTATATAGTATTTCAATAGGTATAGGATTGAACCATTTTGTATTTTGACATGAACCATTGCATCTCTTCATTTAATTTAACATAGATAATCTTCTCCTTTTATTCATTAATTCATCATATAATTTTCTCAATTAATTAGAAGATTAATCTTGATTCGAATTTCATCTACATGAATTGATCACAAGTATGGATCGACTCCTTATAACGCTCCCATGCTTATGTTGCATCCCTAATTCTTCAAAAAATCATATTTGAGATTTTACTAGCTCTTTGTACTGTTATGGTGTTAATCTCGTCAAATGACTTCACAAGCCCCTAACTATTCATAGAAATCAAATTATGTAAAGGTGCTTTCTTCAACCCACTTTTGTTTGTGACCATGGGTTGAAAACTAGGGCTTAGCTATTTCAAACATTGTTTTGTTAGCACTTTTATCCTTCCACCCTTATTCTTCTACATGAGACTGTATTAAAGTGTCCTATTATCCCCCATTTTAGGGATAACTAAGGAGTTTATGTCTCGAGGCCCATAGGTGCTAGACATGGAGTACTGAGAGCTAGATCGACTTGAGCATGGCCCTAGAGGGCCCATATTTTCTTCCTTTCAGCGCGTCCACTTGTCAGTAGCAGCAGCATCCATCACCTCGGCTTGGTCCTGTATCGGAGATGGTTCTTTCTCCATGAAGTAATGGGTTTGGGTATCATGGTATGTGTCACTCTGATCCTCAAAACCTTTGAATATGTGCATCTAGGTATTTTTGTTTCTAACGGGTGCTTGGATCTTATACTTATCCATTTGACCATGTATGAGGGGAATGACAGGATGCCCTAGTAAGATTGTGCCCATAGGTTTTGAGTTTCCACTAGGGGGATACATAAAAATTCATCGTCCACTCCCGTCATACTTATCACTTTCCATCTTACTTCTCGTTCATCCATCCCATTACATTGGTCTAGGCATTGGGTTGGCCAATCATTTAAGGGTTGCACCTTGCCTTGTGGGAAGAAGGGGCTAAAGTTATAGAAGGTAAAAGAAAGATGGCAAGAGATAAAAATCCTAAAATAAAACCTCGAGATGCTTCGCCCAGGGATCCCTGAGAAAGTAGTAAAAATCTTCTCAGCAAGAAACAAGAGGGACCCATAAAAATAATAAAACAATACCTAGTCAGAGGATAGGGGGTCTCATCATGAGCGAGCCTATTAAGTCCATGGGTACCTAGCGGTATGACACTACTAGAAGCTGGTTACCATGCCAGGGTAGTGGCTCTTGGTTGCTTGGCCAAGATAAAGGGGGTCTCACCATGAGCCAACCTTCTCATTTCCATGAAATTTCTTGTGGGTAACATTGCCACCATTGGTCACCACGCTAAGGTAGTGTCCCCTGATTAGCTTCTTGAAAAAAATATTAATAAAGAATAAAATAATAAAAGGCATGAATGGGCTTGGAAACATTTTCATCCAGGATAGGTGTAGCTCGCCTTCTACAAAGGCACCCATAGGTAGGCCTTGCATTTCCCTCCTATCACTGCACCCCTTGTTAGGACATCCCTTATCCACCTCACACATTTACATGACTTGGATTTGATCACTTCCGAAAACTTCCCTTTTCCAGTGGACACTAGCCCAATAGGACGCCCTGTCACTTCCTCTAAACTTGCCTTGCAGATTTGTATAATTTCTTTGAGCACTTGACCGGGTAAAAGGGGTTTTATGCACATTTTTAATAAAATTGATGAATGGATGTCATTGACATTGCTATGATCCTTGTGACTTATGATCCCATGGAGGGCATATTTGTTGATGTGCAATATCATACCCGATGGTCAGGTACCATATTGGGTAGGTACACATGCAGAGATGATTAGTTTAGACCTCCATGGGGCTGAAGAGCCCACCAGATGGATGTTGAGACCCCAGCAAGGGGTAGAGATAGGACATAGGGGTTTGCACCAGAGAAGAGGAGGATGTTCCACAAAGGCACCCTGACAGAGCCTTACCTAGGGGGGTTGTTCCTGCTCCACTAGAATGTTGGCCTTGGAAGGCCCGGGACGTCACCCAGGATGCCCATGACATCATCCAGCTTTATGGATGTTTTGGGGAGGCAGTTATGGTAGTGTGGCATGTGTGGCAGCTTGGAGAGGCCCAAGGAGGGCTAACATTTTTCCTCCAGGAGGCCTATACTGCCCTAAAAGGGGCTAACATCACCCTAGAAAGGTCATGACATCTTACTTTTGCTTGATTAGGGTTTCATTTATGACATTTAGTGTAAAACAATATTATTTAGTATTTTGGCCTTGTCGGCCTTTTGGTGACCTAAATTTTAATTAAGGTCATTGCTACTGTATAAATTGAGAGCTAAAACTCTCATTTTGGAGATCATCTTTCACTCACCACTAGGGTTTGAAATTTTCGGCCCTCGTTAGGGTTTTGGATGAAAATGTGGCACACTTGTTGAAGTAAGCTTCTTTTGGTGATTTTTGGCAATTGTTTTGGTGGAAGGTTTACAACTAGGGTTTGGCTACATGAATGCTTGGTGAATATAAATGAATTTCTGCAAAACACTTCTTTATTGAATGGTTATGGTATTGTTTACTTGCATTTTGTTATTATAATTTGCTAGATTAAACCCTTGGTGACAAGCACATGTTGGTGACCTTGTCTCATGTCCCTACTAAGTTAAGAGACATTTTATTTGCTGAAGTTAGATAGATCCTTTCCATAGAAACACTCTACCTCTATTCTTCTAGCTTAGTCATTTTATCCTTGTTGTTGAGATAAGAAAGAGGAAAATGCATCAAGGCCTAGGGTTTCTACACCTTGGTGAGTCACTTTCCCCTAGGGATTGATTGATGAAGCCTTGCCTCAGCAACACTTCATATTCAAACTCTCTTGTCTTTAGCCCTATAAATTTTTACTCAAGCTCGCCATTTTCATATTTCCAATAAGCTAAAGAAGGAGGAGAAATCACTGAGGCCTAGGGTTTCTACACCTTAGTGAGCCTTTCTCCCCTAGGGTTTCATTTTTGAGGCCTTGCCTTAGCAATGCTTCAAAATTTAACCCTCTAGTCTTTAGCCTTATCACTAATATCATGACCCTGCAACTTTTGCGGCCTTTTTGACTCCATTTTCCCTATGAATGCACTAATCTAGACCTTCTATGTTGAGTACCTTGACCATACACACATCCAATACTTTGAACAACTACTAATCCTTCTAACCCTAGTTTAGACTAATATTTACTAACTCTATTGTTGTCGTCATCTATTCATGCTATAAACATCTCTATGCATCATTTATTTATCTTTAAAGAAATTGAATGATTGGCTAAAGCATTGCTTTTAGTATTGTTACATTTATGATAATTTGCCATTTGCTTATTTTGAAGCTTCATTAGCATTTATTGAGAAGTGATACATATTGTAATCATTGCTATTGTAAACATTGATTTACTTCATCAATATTATTGGTCAATTGCTTATTATCAAAAAATCTTTGAATATATGAATTACTAACCAGCAAGTGATCTCGCACATGTATAGTTTCCTTGTTGCTTTGTCTCGGGTAGGTACACTTTCTTGGCTATTACTTATCTTTATTGGGTGATTAGTTGGGACTTTCTGATCGGTCGTGACTTGTGAGGGGGAATACTATAATTATACTTTCAAACCTTTGCCTTCTCAAAACCCGAGGTCACCGGGGACTTCTCCCCTGGGCCTACCACCCTAAACAGGAAGAGTTATCCCATTGAGGTGACAGTGGTGGGATAGTCTTAGTTACACCAGTTTTCCTTCATACATATTTTATCGTAACAACAAATTGTGCAGTAAAATTTTGGCGCCATTTCCAGGGAACACTAGGTCAATTATCTTCAAGACGACACTTTTCGATAAGCCTTGCCTCAAGAGTCTTTATCTTACAATCTTACCTAGCGACTCCACTAAGGGTGATTCCCTTATTTCTTTGATAATTTCAAGAAAATTATGTGGCGACTCCACTGATGATGAAGCCAACTATGAATTCTCAATGGGATCCGGGAAACTACAAGCCTTTAGAAATGAGTAAGATCTCGGGATACCCTTAAGAAATACCCCTTGAATAAAAAAACTTTCTCCCTAGATTCACTGGTGGTGATAGGGAGAGAGTCGACTATCACATGAGAAACTTCTAGGATTTTTTTCTATCCCACCCTATTGTTGATGATGTTGAAGAATTGGTCATGAAAACTTTCTCTGCAAGTCTTTATTACAATGCTAGGGAGTTGTATGAAAATCTCCCCGATGTCAGCATCAAGACTATGGAACAATTTGAAGAAAACTTTCTCAGAATATGGGGTATTCAGTTGGAAGACATCCCAGTATTATTAAAAAGAGTCGATCATATAAATAAAACTGAGGATCAATCTGTCAGAGACTTCTAGGATAGGTTTGAGGACATACTCTATCAAATTCCTGAAATCCATCATCCTGGAGAGAAGTACCTTGTCCATCTCTATACCCATGCACTTTTGGTGCATCTGGGATTTCCCCTCAGTAAGAGGATCCCAAGGACGCTCAATGAAGCTCACAGCATGGCTACAAGGATCGAGAAAAACATCTTCTTATCCGAGATAAGATACCTCTTTACCTCAGGTACTCTTAGTACGGAAATTTTACTTTCCCCTGAGAACTTTATTGTTGATTTTCATGAAGAAGGGAAACAAACCATGGATCAACATAGGATTGTTGAAGACATAGTTGAGGAGTTGGAACCTAAGAAAAATGATGAAGTATCAACCTGTGCTCCTCCCTCTGATGAAGTTGTCCATGAGACTTTTCCCATTTCACAACAAGAAGACGATGAGGTTACTTGCTTTCCTTTTTAGGATTCTGATGACACCTTGTTCCATGATTCAGAAAGTGAAGGAGAAATGGAATCCTCAAATGAAGTAGGTATTCCTTTCTATACAATTGAAGATGAAGGGGAAATTTATGAGGATGAAACAATGATGAATTTTGAAGACACCCAAGTCCCCAAAGCTCTTGCAAAAGAAGAAACAATAAGTTACCCTCCTCTCCAAGATTTTGATGATTCTCTACTTTATGATTTGAGAAATGAGGAGGGGATGGATGAGCCCTTGGATATTTTGA
This sequence comes from Picea engelmannii, assembly GCA_009831015.1. Lineage (NCBI taxonomy): Eukaryota > Viridiplantae > Streptophyta > Pinopsida > Pinales > Pinaceae > Picea > Picea engelmannii. Next base: position 76,631 of record ML824942.1, read on the forward strand.
ATCCTTCATGTTATGATACAGATAGTGACACGATTGATATTGATATGTTCATACATGTTGGAAGATGTAAATGGGATGTAGTTGGTTTTGATATGGACCCCATTTTAGACATTGAGAATCATTTCCAAGTATTTCCTTCACATATATCACTATAGGATACTTTTGATTTTGACCAATGGAAACAAGGAGATGATGTATTTACCGATACTTTCCAAACACCCAAGGATGACCTAGTACCATGTTTTCCTGATGATTTTTGATCTTACCTTGAGGGTTTTGATGAGTACTCCTCTGAGCACTTGGAATCATCCCATGAAGAATATTATCAACCACCATTGTGCTCAGGTCTTTATAGGAGTAAGGACATTATTTTCATGAAGAAGGATCATTGTGACAACTTTCTCCAGCCACCTCTGATTACTTTACTCCAGCAACCTCTCATTACTTTACTTTGTTGTGCCTCTAGAGGTGTAGTTGGGAGATATGTCTTTTGTATTGAGCTTACTTTAGGGAAAACCCTAGAGTCCAAGGGTTGGTTGAATGCTTCAAGAATAAGTCTGTCATCTCATCTTTTCAACTTTCCCTTAAGAGTTTGTTAGTCATCAACTAGATCCTTGTCAATCCCTTCCAGAGCTTCACATTATGAGAACGTCCTAGGTAGCCAGCTTGCAGACCTTTTGAGTCAATTTTATGAACCTTTGACTTTTCATGATCCCTTCCTGAAGTGGATTGAGCACTTTCCTCAGAGAGTGACTTGGCATGATTTTATCCCTCCCACCCGCCTCCATGAGTTAGACTTTATTATTTCCGATGATACAATATATTCTCTAACCCATGTTATTTTTGTTCTTGACTTATCGTTGTTTTGGTTTATCATGAAGCACAAAGGAAAGTATTGTGGGGCATTGATGGACTAGTTTCACTGGACATTTGACTTCACCTAAATAGAACCAACAGGTAAGTATAGGTAAGTAGATAGGCATTTGCATTCATTGTATATACCATTTGCAATTCATATTAGAGTAGTTTGCTTTCACACTTGTACATATGTTTGCTTTCGGTTTTATATATATGAGTTGGGGGTGATATCACCACCCCAAATGATTATTGATATTTTCTATTGATATCGAGCATGTTACAGCTTATGCCAGAGATGATGAGGTTCTCATGCACTCTACGGTGAGCACATGTCCCCGAGTTGGAGCCAGATGTTATCCCCCATTTTAGGGATAACTAAGGAGATTATGTCTCGAGGCCCACAGGTTCTAGACATGGAGTACCGAGAGCCAAATCGACTTGAGCATGGCCCTGGAGGGCCCATATTTTCTTCCTTTCAACGCCTCCACTTGTCAACAACAGCAACATCCATCACCTCGGCTTGGTCCTGTATCGGAGAAGGGTCTTTCTCCATGAGGTAATGAATCCGAGTATCATGGTATTTGTCACTCTGATCCTCAAAACCTTTGAATATGTGCATCTAGTTATTTTATTTTCTAACAACTGCTTGGATCTTATACTTATCCACTTGACCATGTTTGGGGGTAATGACGGGATGCCCTAGTAATCTTGTTCCCATAGGTTTTGATTTTCCACTGGGATGATACATAAAAATTCATTGTCCACTCCTGTTATACTTATCACTTTCCATCTTACTTCCCACTCATCCATCCCATTACATTGGTCTGGGCATTGGGCTGGCCATTCATTTAAGGGTTTCACCTTGCCTTGTGGGAAGAAGGGGATAAATGCCTAGAAGGTAAAAGCAAGCAAGCAAGAGATAAAAATCCTAAAATAAAACCTCGAGATGCTTCGCCCAGGGATCCGCAAGAAAGAAGTAAAAAGATTCTCAGCAAGAAACAAGAGGGACCCATAAAATAATAAAACAAGACCTAATCAGAGGATAGGGGGTCTCATCATGAGCCAACCTATTAGGTCCATGGGTACCTATCGATATGACACTACTAGTAGTTGGTTACCACGCCAGGGTAGTGGCTCTTGGTTTCTTAGCCAAGAGAAAGGGGTCTCATCACGATCCATCCTTCTCATTTCCGTGAAATTGATTGTGGGTAACATTTCCACCACTGGTCACCACAGCAGGGAAGTGTCCCCTAATTATCCTCTTGAAAGAAAAATCAATAAAAAATAAAAGAATAAAAGGCATGAATGGGCTTGGAAATATTTGCATCCATGACAGGTGCAGCTCGCCTTCTACAAAGGCACCCACATGTAGACCTTGCATTTCACTTCTATCACTGCACCCCTTTTCAGGACATCCCTTATCCACCTCACCCATTTACATGACTTGGATTTGATCACTTCCAGAAACTTCCCTTTTCCAGTGGACACTATCCCAATAGGACGCCCTGTCACTTCCTCCAAACTTGCCTTGCATATTTGTATAATGTATTTGAGCACTTGACTAGGTAAAAGGGATTTTATGCACATGTTTAATAAAATTGATCATTGGATGTGATTGACATTGCTATGATCCCTGTGACTTATGAGCCCATGGAGGGCATATCTGTTAATGTGCAGGATCATACCCGATGGACAGGTACCATATTGGACAGGTACACATGGGGAGATGATTAGTTCGAACCTCCATGGGGCTTAAGAGCCCACTAAATGGATGTTGAGACCCCAACAGGGGGTAGAGATAGGACAGAGGGGTTTTCCCCAGAGAAGAGGAGGATGTTCCACAAAGGCACCCTGGCAGAGCCTTACCTAGGGGGGTTCTACCCTCTCCACTGGAACCTTGGCCTTGGAAGGCCCAGGACGTCACCCAGAATGACCATGACATCATCCAACTTTATGGACGTTTTGGGGAGGCAATTAGGGTAGTGTGGCATGTGTGGCATATTAGAGAGGCCCGAGGGCTAACGTTTTTCTCCAGGAGGCCTATGTTGCCCTAAAAGGGGATAATGTCACCCTAGAAAGGGCATGATGTCTTATTTTTGCTTGATTAGGGTTTCATTTGTGACATTTAGTGTAAAATAGTATTATTTGGTATTTTGGCCTTGTCGTCCTTTTGGTGACCTAAATTTTAATTAAGGTCACTGCTACTGTATAAATTGAGAGCTAAAAATCTCATTTTGGATATCATCTTTCATTCACCACTGGGTGAGGTCTAAAATTTTCGGCCCTCATTAGGGTTTTGGCTGAAATTGTGGTGCACTTGTTGAAGGAAGCTTCTTTTTGGTGATTTTTGGCAATTTTCTTGGTGGAAGGTTTACAACTAGGGTTTGGCTACATGAATGCTTGGTGAATGTAAGTGAATTTCTGCAAAACACTTCTTTATTGAATGGTTATGGTATTGTTTACTTGCATTTTGTTATTATAATTTGTTGTATTAAACCCTTGGTGACAAGCATATGTTGGTTTCCTTATCTCATGTCCCTACTAAGTTAAGAGCCATTTGATTTGCTGAAGTTAGATAGAGCCTTGCCATAACAACACTCTACCTCTATTCTTCTAGCCTAGTCATACTATCCTTGTTGTTGAGCTAAGAAGGAGTAAAACACATCGAGGCCTAGGGTTTCTACTCCTTGGTGAGTCGTTCTTCCCTAGGGTTTGATTGATGAAGCCTTGCCTTAACAACACTTCATCTTCAAACTCTCTTGTCTTTAGACCTGTCAATTTTTTCTCAAGCTAGTAGTTTTCATCTTGCCAATAAGCTAAAGAAGGAGGAGAAAGCACTGAGGCCTAGGGTTTATACACCTTAGTGAGCCTTTCTCCCCTAAGTTTTCATTGTTGAGGCATTGCCTTACAAACACTTCAACATTTGACCCTCTAGTATTTATCCTTATCACTAATATCACGACCCTTCAATTTTTGCATCCCTTTTCACTCCATTTTCCCTATGAATGCACTGATCTAGACCTTCTATGTTGAGTACCTTGATCATACACACATCCAATACTTTGAACAACTACTAATCCTTCTAGCCTTAGTTTAGACTAATATTTACTCATTATATTTCTTTCGTCATCTATTCATGCTATAAACATATCTATGCAACATTTATTTATCTTTAAAGAAATTGAATGATTGCCTAAAGTGTTTCTTCTAGTATTGTTACATTGATGATAAATTGTCATTGGCTTATTGTGAAGCTTCATTAGCATTTATTGAGAAGTGATACATATTGTACATTTCTATTGTAAACATTGATTTACTTCATAAATATTATTGGTCAATTGATTATTATCAGAAAGTATTTGGATATATGAAGTACTAACCAACAAGTGATCTTGCACATGTATAGTTTCCTTGTTGCTTTGTCTCGGGAAGGTACACTTTCTTGGCTATTACTTATCTTTATTAGCTAATTACTCGGGACTTTTTTATCAGTGGTGAATTGTGAGGAGGAATATTATACTTATCCTTTCAAACCTTTTCCTTCTCAAAACTTGAGGTCACCGGGGACATCCCCCCTGGGCCTACCACCCTAAACAGGAAGAGCTATCCCATTGAGGTGATAGTGGTGGAATAGTCTCAGTTACGCCAGTTTTCCTTCATCCATCTTTTACCGTAACTACAAACTGCACGATAACATTTTGGCACTGGTTTCGGGGAACACTGAGTCAATTCTCCTCAAGAAGATACTTTTTGGTAAGCCTTGCCTCAAGATTATTTAGCTTACAAGCTTACCTGGTGACTCCACTAAGGGTGATTCCCTTATTTCTTTGATAATTTCAAGAAAATTATTTGGCGACTCCACCGATGATGAAGCCAACTATGAATTCTCAATGGGATATAATAAACTACAAGCCTTTATACATGAGTAAGATCCCAATATACCCTCAAGAAATACCCCTTGAATACATAAATCGTCTCCCTAGATTCACTAGTGGTGATAGGGAGAGAGCTTACTATCACATGAGAAACTTTTGGGATTTATTTCTATCCCACCCTATTGTTGATGATGCTGAAGAATTGGTCATGAAACTTTTCTTTGTCAGTCTTTATTGCAACGCTAGGGAGTGGTATGACAACCTCCCCGAAGCCAGCATCAAGACTATGGAACAATTTGAAGAAACCTTTCTCAGAATATGGGGTATTCATTTGGAAGACATCCCAGTATTATTAAAAATACTCGAGCATATAAAGAAAACTGAGGATGAATCTGTCAGAGACTTCCAACATAGGTTTGAGGACATACTGTATCAAATTCCTGAAATCCATCATCCTGGAGAGAAGTACCTTTTCCATCTCTATGCCCATGCACTTTTGGTGCATCTGGGCTTTCCCCTGAGTAAGAGGAGCCCAAGGATGCTCAATGAAGCTCACAACATGGTTGCAAGGTTCAAGCAAAACATCTCCTTATCCGAGATAAGATACCTCTTTACCTCAGGTATTCTTAGTATGGAAAGTTTAGTTTCCCTTGAGAACGTTATTGTTGATTCCCAAGAAGAAGAGAAACAAACCATGGATCAACATAGGACCGTTGAAGAAACAGTTGAGGAGTTGGAACCTAAGAAAAATGATGAAGTATCAACCCATGTTCCTCCCTCTGATGAAGCCATCCACAAGCCTTTTCTCCCTGCACAACAAGAAGACGATGAGGTTAGTTGATTTCCTTTTCAGTATTTCGATGACACCTTGTTCCATGATTCAGAAAGTGGAGGAGAAATGGAATCCTCAAACGAAGTATATATTCCTTGCTATACAATTGAAGATGAAGGGGAAATTATGAGGATGAAACAATGATGCATGTTGAAGATACCCAAGTCCCCAAAGCTCCTGCACAAGAAGAAACAATAAGTTACCCTCCTCTCCAAGATTTTGATGATTCTCTACTTTATGATTTGAGAAATGAGGAGGGGATGGATGGATGAGCCCTTGGATATTTTTAATCCTTCATGTTATGATACAGATAGTGACATGGTTGTTATTGATAAGTTCATACATGTCGGAAGATTTAAATGGTATGTAGTTTGTTTTGAAATGGACCCCATTTATGACATTGAGAATCATTTCCAAGTATTTCCTTCACAGTTATCACTACATGATACTTTTTATTTTGACCAATGGCAATAAGGAGATGATATATTTACCGATACTTTCCAAATGCCCAAGGATGACCTAGTACCATGGTTTTATGATGATTTTTTGTCTTACCTTGAGGGTTTTGATAAGTAATCCTCTGAGTACTTGGAATCATCCCATGAAGAATATTATCAACCACCATTGTGCTCAGGTCTTGATAGGAGTAAGGAAATTCTTTTCCTGAAGAAGGATCTTTGTGACAACTTTCTCCAGCCACCTCTGATTACTTTACTTTGTTGTGTCTCTAGAGGTGAAGTTGGGAGATATGTCTTTTTTATTGAGTTTCCTTTAGGGAAAACCCTAGAGTCCAAGGGTTGGTTGAATGCTTCAAGAATAAGTTTGTCATATCATCTTTTCAACTTTCCCTTAAGATTTTTCCAGTCATCAACTAGATCCTTGGCAATCCCTTCCAGAGCTTTAGATTATGAGAACATCCTAGGTAGCCAGCTTGCAGGCCTTTTGAGTCAGTTTTCTGAACCTTTGAATTTTCATGATCCCTTCCTAAAGTGGATTAAGAACTTTCCTCAGAGAATGACTTGGCATGATTTTATCCCTCCCACCTGCCTCCATGAGTTAGACTTTATTATTTCCGAAGATACAATATATTCTCTAACCCATGTTATTTTTGTGCTTGACTTATCGTTGTTTTGGTTTATGATGAAGCACAAAGGCAAGTATTGTGGGGCATTGTTGGACTAGTTTCACTGGTCATTTGACTACAAATAACATTCAGCCAACAGGTAAGTTCAGGTAAGTAGGTAGGAATTTTCATTCATTTTATATACCATTTTCATTTTGTTAGCACTGAGAGTCACCCTCGGATTGCAGGAGGATAAGCCCAATACCCATCAAAGGTTTTGGTGGATGTTGGTTTTATATGAGTGGAGGTCAATTGGAAAAAATTCAAAATATGAATGATTTTCAACACAAAACTTGACAAGAAATGCACAGGGGAGTGAGGGTCGCATTAACTTCAGTCAGTGAATTGAGTTTAAGTATGAGAAGAGGGAAGAATTTGTGAGAAAGGTGAAAAACAATGTTATGGGCATCAGGCTTTCCAGCAACTTGGAGAAGAAAAGATCAAACTCAAGATCTCTCTCAATCCCATGCTACATACATTGAACTATGTATAAAAAACATAGTCACAACAACACCATGATCAAACCTTCATCACAATGTTGCTCCAACAGCCCGACTAGACCCTTTGTGCCTGAGCTACTCAGTTTTAAGAGGGAAAACGATAACTACATGAGATGAATAAAAATGGTCACAATATTTTTGTGATCAAACCTGCATAACAACAGAATAATGAACCTCGACTGGATCTTGCATGCCTAATTTCTTTAGTGCAGTTTTATAGAAAGACGAAAAGAAGTTGATTTCTATTAATCTTAAAGTCTCAAATTTTATACATAACCAACCAATTGTTCTGGCATGAAAACATTACAAAATCGGAAGCTTTGCTCAACCAGTTGACGACCATAACAAAATAACAAAATTAACTATATAACTCTGAACAATTTGCCACTCCCAAGAGCATGACCTGGCCACTACAGTCAAACTTTGCATCTGTGTCTTCCCTGTCAGACTGTGCATGTAGACTGCCCATGCAGTTCTTCTGTCAGATGTGATCTCAGATATGCCAGTCCTTTCTGTCTTTCTATTTATGTGGTTAGACTAGGTTTCAACCACCTCCCTCACTCTCATTAACTACCTGCATCGGGATCAGGATGGGCCTGAGTCAACTCGTCACCTGTATCTTTGCTGGAATTTTGCAAGGAACACTGGTAGGAAGACATGGACGTTGATGATGATTAGTTGGTGAGGTGCTTGGTGCAAATTCGTAGGATACAACGAGTGAACAGTGGCCATGTGGAAGGTTGTGGTTGGTGGTGATTGGGAATGGGTGAGTGAAAGAATTTAGGGGATGAGGTGTAATGGCTCGAATGTGATGTTGCGAGGAGAAAGGATGTGGAGGAGGAGTGATGTGATAGGTCAGGGGTTAAACGATGATAACAGTGGAGGTGACAAGGAGAGAAGTGGAATAGGTGTCAGGAGTTGATAGGGAGTAAAGTGGAACAAGTGGAAAGGAAAAGGTGTGTGGTAGCTGTGAGTGGAGGACAAGTGTCGAGTAGGAGCACGGGTGGTATGGGAGATGGTCTGGCGGTTTACTCGAATGGGGGGGGGAGGTAGGAAAGAAGTATTAAATCGTGGGGGGAGTCCGAGTTGTTGTGGAGGTGACATGTCGTGGGGGGCCCACACCATAAAACCACCAACTCAAACCCCCCCGTTAAAGGCAGAAAGGACGGGGGGGGGTCTGAGTTGTTGATGTTGATCATAGATCTGAGTGCGCTTTACTCAACCATTGATATCTGCGCGATCCTTAGACACTAACTTGGACCCCCCCACCCCCCCCACCATTAAAGGCAGAAGGTCGGGGGGTTCTGATGTACATTGTCGACCGTAGATCTGAGCGCGCTTCACTCAACCACTGATATCTATGCTCTCCTTAGACAAAGATCCCAAACATCAAAAAAATTAGGATAAAAACCAAAAGTGTGTCGTGCTAGGACCCTTTTCCTGCATTTTACACCAAGGGGTTATTTCCTAAGGAAACAACATCAATTCATCAAAATTCCTTGCGCTAACATTAGGCTCCATTGGGGGTAGAGGCCTCCCTGCGAGGCTCTAAGAACTCCTTTTGCATCTCTAGTGCCTTAGTTTTGGTTTATGGATTCGTTCTCTGAGATATCATACCCATAACTTATACTACTCTAATTGCAGACAAGAACAAAACACACATGATCCTGATGGAACTTATTTATGTACAAAACCTAAGCTAATTTACTTTTTACAAAGCGCTAGGTGAAATAAAACTTCCACCATAGCCACCCAGACTGTTTGGTAAAATAATTCTTCTTTTTACTACAAATGATCCACAAAAGACTATGGAAATATGATAGCAGAACGAGAACATGGCTTGGACCATTGACCATACCCACAAATGATGATAAGGTGAATAAATCTGTATGCTCCAATGTTTTTGGAAAGTGCAGATCCATATATGACCCCACAGGGTCACAACATTTATAACCAGGAAAGCTCAACTAGTAAGAAATTACCTCATGTCTTTCATTGTGGCTCACCCATCGTTCGATGTTCTCAGAGTCTATAGGTGGGTAGATAAATGATGCAATTTGGCTAATACCAGGTGATGTATGCTCATATACAGATTCTGGATAGGGGATAGGCTACGCATTCAACTCCTTCATAAAACCATACTCACCTGTGAGTATCGATGAAATAGTGCCAATGGAAAAATTCAGAAAATTTGAAACATACGACTCCATGTATATGGCTATAGGATCATGAATCATGTGACAGAAATTTGGTTTCTTTAGAAGACCAAGCTGCTCCTCTGTAAATGCCTCTCTGATTGTAAATACAAGTCTTCCTTTTTCTTTTGAAACCAACCCTTGATCATCAACAATTGCAGTCTCTTCTTCATAAGAATGATCGCAAGATAACTATAAAACATAATTTAAATCATCATACTTATGATAAACCAAGAACATACAATTATCTATGCAATTAGCCACTGTTGCATGCTCAAAATGTTCTGGAAACTGATCATAAGATTGATATGCATTCCTATCCATAGAAAAATATTCAAATATTGAAGAATCTGATTCCAACTGAGAATCATACTTACTTCCTTGTTGTTGTTCTAGCTCTGATTCATACCCAATGTCTTCCTGCTCAGACTCTGAAATATACTGAGAGTTGTTTGCCTAGGAAGCTGAAACATACTAATAGTCTTCTTGCTTATGTACATGCAATCCTTCGGGGTATGCTTTCATATGAACCCCCTTGCTAGCCCTGACGTTCTATTTCACTTTTTCGGCATCTTAAAACAAGTGTCTTAAATATGGATATTTCCTTTCTCTCAGGAGAAGGACAAGCTCTGAATGTTGATCCATGACATAGTAAACCATGGAAGTCGTCTATGTGGGTTTGATCTCCACGGGCATACTATGATAAACATTGTAAAGCATACTATTGAAGACAACCAAGGATTCCTCTTCCCCTCTCCTCAAGGCATTAAACTCAAGCCAGTATTGATCGAGGGACTTGTTCTCACCCCAAAACTTTAAAAATGCATGGCATAGCTCAGACTAAGAACCAATAGAACCGGATCCCAAACACTTAAACCACACAGCAACATCTCCAAGAAACGATTGTGAGAATAGCCTCATGATAATATCATCATGAACAATCTCAAATTGATCAACAAAGTTCTCAAAGGCCTCCAAGCGCCTTTCAGCTGTAACATGATCCTCTCCAGAAAATCGAGGAAGGTACTTGAAGGAAAAAAGAGAATAGGGGTGTAGGGGATGTGGCAGCCTTAAAGTATTAAACATTTTGTCTCTAATCTTAGATTGAAAACTTGTGGGATGAATATCGGATTTAACAAGAATATGGGATGGATCAACAACAATAACAGAAGGCAATGAGATCTCATAAGGCTTCGAATCATTTTCAACCCCCTCAAGGTTACAAGGGTGATCAACTTCAAGAGGAAATCCAATACAGATCTCACTTGTATGAATAGGTTGAGGTGAAGGCACAACATTAGCATTTACAACACAGGAAGAGGGCTTGTCTTCTTCTTCCAAGGAAGGATAAATAAAGGAAAGTTTACTAACATCTGAATATACAAAGTAGAGTATAATCCTCTTTATATGTAAGGGGAAAGAGAGAAATGAGTTGATAAAGAAGAACAAAATTCAGTGAAGCAAGATCATAAAATGATACCTGGTCATCCCCTTTGGTATGGTCATCTTTCTATCAACGAGATCCTCCCCAGTGGAGTCTTTGAATGTGGAGTTTCCAGGTGAAAACTGCAAAAGAGAGTGACCTGGCCACTACAATCAAGCTTTGCGTCTATGTCTTCCCTGTCAGACTGTGCATGCAGACTGCCCATGCAATTCTTCTATTAGACTACCCATGTAGTTCTTCTTTCAGAAGCGATATCAGATCTTCCAGTTCTTTCTGGATTTCTATTTATGTGGTGAGACGAGGTTTCAACCACCTCCCTCACTTTCATTAACTACTTGCATCAGGATCAGGATGGGCCTAAGTCAACTCGACACCTGTATCTTTGCTGGACTTTTGCAAGGAACACTGGCAGGCGGACGTGGACATTGATGATGATGAGTTGGCGAGGATATTGGCACAAATTCGTAGGCTATAATGAGATAACAGTGGCCATGTGGAAGGTTTTGGTTGGTGGTGATTGGGAATGGGTGAGCAAAATAATTCAGGGGATGAGGTGTAAAGACGCGAAGGTGATGTGGTGAGGGGAGAAAATGTGGAGGCAGAGCAATGTGATAGGTTGGGGGGTAAACAAAAATAACAATGGAGGTGACAAGGAGAGAAGTGGAATAGGTGTCGGGAGGTGAGAGGGAGTGAAGTGGAACGGGTGGAAAGGAAAAGGCATGAGGTAGTTTTGAGTGGAGGACAGGTGTCGAGCAGGAGCGCAGGCGATATGGGAGATGGTATGGTGGTTTACTCAAAGGGGTGGGGTAGGCGATANTGTGGAGGTGACACGACGTGGGGGGACCACGCCAGAAAACCACCAACTTGGACCCCCCCGTTAAAGGTAAAAAGGACAGGGGAGTCTGATTTGTTGCTGCTCACCGTAGATCTGAGCGTTCTTTGCTCAACCGTTGAGATATACATGATCCTTAGACACCAACTTGGACCCCCCCCCCAATCGTTAAAGGAAGAAGGTCAGGGGGGGTCCGATATGTGTTGTCGATCGTAGATCTGAGCGCACTTCTCTCAACCACTGAGATCTGTGCGCTCCTTAGCCAAAATGCCCAAACATCAAAAAAATTATTATAAAAACCAAAATTTGGTCGCGCTAGGACCCCTTTCCTGCATTTTTCACCAAGGGGTTATTTCCTAAGGAAAAAGCATCAATTCATCAAAGTTCCATGTGCTAACATTAGGCTCCATGGGGGATAGAGGCCTCCCTGCAAGGTTCCAAGAACTCCTTTTGTAGCTCCAATGCCTTAATGTTGGGTTATGGATTCGTTCTCTGAGATATCATACCGACAACTTATACTAATCTTCTTGCAAACAAGAAGCAAACACACATGCTCCTGATGGAGCTTATTTATGTACAAAACCTAAGCTAATTTACTTTTTACAAAGCACTAGGTGAAAGAAAACTTCCACCATAGCCACCTAAATTGTCTGGTAAAATAATTCTTCTTTTTACTATAGATGATCCACAAAAGACTAGGGAAATATGACAGCATAACGAGAACATGGCTTGGACCACTGACCATACCCCCAAATGATGATAAGGTGAATAAATCTACAGGCTCCAATGTTTTTGGAAAGCGCAGCTCCATATATGACCCCACAGGGTCACAAAATTTATAACCAGGAAATATCAACTGGTAAGAAATTACCTATTGTCCTTCATTGTGGCTCACCCATCATTTGATATTCTCATATTCTACAGGTGGGTAGAGAACTGATGCAGGCTAGCTAATACCGGGTGATATCTTCTCGTATATAGGTTTTGGACAGGGGATAGGTTGCACATTCAACACCTTCATAAAACCATACTCACCCATGAGTATCGATGAACTAATGCTACTCGAAAAATTCAAAAAAAATTAAACATATGACTCCATGTATATGGCTATAGGATCATGAATCATGTGACATAAATCTGGTTGCTTTAGAAGACCAGGCTACTCCTCTGTAAATTCCTCTCTGCTTGTAAATAAAAGGCTTCTTTGTTCTTTTGAAACCAACCCTTGATCATCAACAGTTGCAGTCTCTTCTTCATAAGAATGATCACAAGATAAATGTATAACAGAATTTAAAGCATCATACTTATGATCAACCAAGAACATACAATTATCTATGCAATCAACCACTATTGCATGCTCAAAATGTTCTAGAAACTGATCATAAGATTGATATGCATACATGTCCATAGACAAATATTCAAATATTGAAGAATCTGATTCCAACTGAGAATCATACTTACTTCCTTGTTGTTGTTCTAGCTCTGATTCATACCCACTGTCTTCCTGCTTGGACTCTGAAATATACTAATAGTTGTCTGGATTAGAATCTAAAACATACTAATAGTCTTCTTGCTTAGGTACATGCAATCCTCTAGGGTATTCTTGCATATGAACCCCCTTGCTAGCCCTGATGTTCTCTTTGAATTCTTCATCATCTTCAAATAGGTGTCTTAAAGATGGAGATTTCCTTTCTCTTAGGAGAAGGACAAGCTCTGAATGTTGAGCCATGACATAGTACACCATGGAATCCATCTTTGTGGGTCTGATCTCCACAGGCATACTATGATAAACACTGTAAAACCTCCCATTGAAGACAACCAAGGCTTCCTCTTCCCCTCTCCTCAAGGAATTAAAATCAAACCAGTATTGATGTAGGGACTTGTTCTCGCGCCAACACTTTAAAAATGCATGGAATATCTCGGTCCAAGAACCAATAGAACCGGATCCCAAACACTTAAACCACACAACAACATCTCCAAGAAATATTGTGAGAACAACCTCATGATAATATCATCATGAACAATCTCAAATTGATCAACAAATTTCTCAAAGGCTTCCAAGTTCCTTTATGCTGTAACATGATCCTCTCCAGAAAACCAAGGAAGGTACTTGAAGGAAAAAAGAGGATAGGGGTGCAGGTGACATGGCAGCTTTAAAGGATTAAATATTTTGTGTCTAATATTAGCTTGAAAAATTGTGTGTTGAATATGGGATTTAACAAGAAGATGGGATGGTTCAACAACAATAACAAAAGGCATTGATATCTGAGAAGGATTTGAATCATTTTCAACCCCCTCAAGGTTACAAGGGTGATCAACTTCAAGAGGAAATCCAATACAGATCTCACTTGTATGAATAGGCTGAGGTGAAGGCATAAGATTAGGATTTACAACAAAGGAAGAGGGCATGTCTTCTTCTTCCAAGGAAGGATAAATAAAGGAAGGTTTACTAATATCTGAATATACAAAGCAGAGGATAATCCTCTTTATATGTAATGGGAAAGAGAGAAATAAGTTGATAAAGAAAAACCAAATTCTTTGAAGAAAGCTCATAAAATGATACCTGGTCATCCCCTTCGGTATGGTCATCTTTTTGTCAACAGGATCCTCCCCAGTGGAGTCTTTGAATGTGGAGTTACCAGGTGAAAACTACAATCTTCGATGTATTGTGTTCTGATGCACCTTCAAAATAAGTAAGCTTTGTCGTTCAATCCCAGGGAAATGTCTTCAATTTTTTCCCTGGCAATGACACCAAGAATGTTAGCACTAAGAGTCACCCTCAGATTGCAGGGGGATAAGCCCAATACCCATCATATTTTTTGTGGATGTTGGTTTTGTATGAGTGGGGGTAAATTGGACAAAACTCAAAATATGAATGATGTTCAACACAAAACTGGACAAGAAATGCACAGGGGAGTGAGGGCCACATTAACTTCAATTAGTGAATTGAGTTTAAGTATGAGTAGAGGGAAGACTTAGTGAGAAAGGTGAACAAGACTTCTATGGGCATCAGGCTTTCCAGCATCTTGGAGAAGAAAATATCAGACTCAATATCACTCTCAAGCCTACGCTACAGACATTGAACTATGTCTAAACAACATAGTCACAACAACATGATGATCAAACCTTCATCACAATGCTGCTCCAACAACCCAACTGGATCCTCCGTGCTTGAGCTACTCAGTGTTAAGAGGGAAAACGATAACTACATGAACTAACTAAAAATGGTGATGATACTACTGTGATCAAACCTGCATAAAAATAGCATAACGACCCTCGACTGGATCTTCCATGCCCGAGTGCTTTAGTGAAGTTTCACAAAAAGACGAAAAGAAGTTGACTTCTATTAATCTGAAAGTCTCAAATTTTATACATAACCAGCCAACTATTTTGGCATGAAAACATTACAAAATCGGGAGTTGTACTCAACCAGTTGATGACCATAATAAAATAACAAAACTAACTATATCACTTAGAACAATTTGCCACTCCCAAGAGCGTGACCTAGCCACTACAGTCAAGTTTTGTGTTTGTGTCTTCCTTGTCATATTGTGCATGAAAACTACCCATTCAGTTCTTATTCCAGACTGCCCATGCAGTTCTTCTATCAGACGCAAGCTCAGATCTTCCAGTCCTTTCTGGATTTCTATTTATGTGGTGAGACGAGGTTTCAACCACCTCCCTCACTTTCATTAACTACCTACATCGGGATCAGGACGGGCTTGAGTCAACTCGACACATGTATCTTTGCTGGACTTTTGTAGGGAACATTGGTAGGTGGACATGGACGTTGATGATGATGAGTTGGTCAGGCGCTTGGTGAAAATTTGCAGGTTACAATGAGTGAATGGTGGCCATGTGGAAGGTTGTGGTTGGTAGTGAATGGGAATGGGCGAGTGAAAGCATTCAGGGGATGAGGTGTGAAGGAACGAAGGTGATGTGACGAGGGGAAAGGATGTGGAGGCAGAGCGATGTGATAGGTTGGGGGGTAAATGACAATAACAGTGGAGGTGACAAGGATATAAGTGGTGTTGAAATTACTAATACAACTGAGAGGGGGGGGTGAATCAGTTGTCTTTGAGCTTAAACAATTTTAAGTCTATTAAAATATTCTTAATTTTTCTTCAAGTGATCATCAACATAATACAGCATATGGACAGTAAAAGTAAAAAGCATCAGTCACACATAAGGTATACACAGAGACAGATTTTCACGAGGAAACCCATAAAGGGAGAAAACCTCTTCTTATTCGAAATGATAGGCAGTCTTTTAAGTTCTGTACATCATCTTTAATTGAGCACCAACTCAATGTGAGGCTGCTACCTCTGTTTTACAAGCTGCAACTTGTTTGAGAGCACCAAATCTCTGGTTTCTCTAGCACCCACTAGAAGGAAGCACTAACTCCCTGGTTTCTCTAGCACCCACTAGAAGGAAGCACCAACTCCCTATATGTTCCAACACCAACTGGATGGAAGCACCAACTTCCAATTACACAGGCTCCAACCTGTATAACAGAGAACACTTGTTCTCCCTTGCACCACCCTGCCACCCTGGTTTCTCTAGCTGCAACCAGATGGAAGCTACAACTTCCTGTGTTCAAGCTCTCACTTGAACCTCTGAGGAAAACAGTCCTCCTGAGCACCTCCCAACCTCCCTAGAACATAAATGAACATATAAACATTCAACTACACAGATACATCAATTCTTACCAATCTTTCTTTGTTTTGTACATCTGGTCATCTTCTAACTGTTCTGCAATTCATTTCTTCCTCTGTCTGTTCAACAGGTCTACTCTGCATCAACTTGTTCTGTCATTCTTCTCTTCTTCAACTTGTTCTGTTATTCTACTCTGCATTTCATCTCACACTGCACATATGCTCAATCTCATACTGCGCATCCTCTCATTTTCCTTTTCTTACAGTTTCATTCTTTTCTCATACAGAATGACCAACCCTCCACAGTCTGTCTCATTTTCTTTTATACACGTATCCACGGTGGTTGCACTTCGCATTTCCTTCATCAAAAGAAAGACAATTGTCCGAGCAACTAAAACGCCAACTGATTCACAATCATGATTCTGTTTCGCTAACATATTCGTAACTGAGGAGTTAACTGTGAGAGAGAACAGTAACCTTCTGATCATACTCCAACTTATCTGCGTCATTGGATGTATTTTATTGACATTGCCTTTAAATCGGGTTTCGGCATTTCGACAATCCTGTGCTGAGTGTCTTGACACTTCATTTCGCGATCTCCGAAGTTCCGATACAGAACTTTTCTGCACTAGCTCCTTCCCGAATATGACTATGGTCATAACCAAGCGCCTATGCAAAAAGCGCTTTCGCGATTTCTCATTTCATGATTTTCGACACTATGCTCCGTTGACCCCAAGTCAGCGAAATTTTGATCACTTGCCACATGTCCTATGATTCCATGGTCCAGATATGATCTTGATTCAATGGCTACGATTGAATCGTGATTTTTTGATTTCGGCATTCTTGATGCATTGGGTTCTTTGCCTCTCCATGTCGTGATTCGCGAAACTCTGATATGGAGTTAGATCAACGGTTCAGATCTGATCTTGATTCAACGGCTGCGATTGAATCGCGATTTTGCGATTTCGGCATTCTTGTTGCATTGGGTTCTTTGCCTCTCGATGTCGCGATTTGAGAAACTCCGATATGGAGTTAGATCAACGGTCCAGATCTGATCTTGACTTAACGGCTACGATTAAATCGCGATTTTTCATATCGCGATTTCAAAGTTCTTGTTGCATTGTTTCTTTGACATCTCCAACACGCGATCTTTGAAACTCTGACATGGACTGGAATCAATGGTCCAGATTCAACCTTGATCTGATGGCTCAGATTAAGTCACAATTTTGCATATCGCGATTACGCCCGCTTCTCCTTATACCTTAAAGGACGTGCAGGTTCTTCTTGATCCAACGATGGTCGGATCCTGCGATTGGATCTAACGCCTGAGATCTGTCCTCCTCTTCAACGATCTCTTCTTGTCTACATTCAGATCTGACGACCCTCTTTCTATCGGGAATTTTTAATGGGATCCAACGATCAGAAATGCTTCTCAAACTTTACAAGTCCCTCCTCTTCAGCGCGCTCTTCTTGTCAATCTGACGGCTCTCACTCTTTCAGGAATTTGAAGGGGATCCAACGATAAAAAATGGACTTCATCATGCCTGATCAACAGTTTATATCAATCCTCGATTTGACGATTGAGGATTGTTGCGTTTAGACAATTGTTGCGGTGTTGTTCTTCCTGAACTTTTCTTTTGTTTTCCTGTCTGTTACTCATGCCATGTTCATTGTTGTACTTTCCATCAATGACAAGCATTCGTTGTCTGTTAAATATTTTCCATTCATTGTCTATTAAATATTTGCCAACAATATCCCCCTTTGGCATTGATGGCAACACAAGAACCCACATGCATTCGGACTCGACTCTCCTCCCAAACTCTTTTCTCCCCCTTTGACATCAATGTCAAAGAAGAAACATTCTTCCCCTGATCTTGTTGCAAAACATACTCCCCCTGTCGACTATAAGCATCTTGGAAATACACCAGATATTCAATAAGTACTCCCCCTGACCAGGTGAACAGATTAGACACAAGAGATTATAACCCCCAACTTTTGACGAAGATATCCAAAAGGGGTCGTTGCTAATGGTTTAGTAAAGATATCAGCAATCTGTTATGTAGAAGGTATATAATTCAGTTGAACAATTCTGTTTGTAACTTGTTCTCTGAGAAAATGGTACTTGATTGGAATATGCTTAGTCTTGGTATGAAGAACAAGATTCTTGGAGACATTAATGGAACTGGTGTTATCACAATGAATTGGAATGGGATCAGTGTAATTTACCTTCAGATATGCAAGAGTTTGTATCATAAATAAAATTTGTGTGCAACAAGTAGCAGCAGCAATGTATTCTGCCTCTGTAGTGGATAATGAAATGGATCCTTGCTTTTTACTAAGCCATGCAACTAATGAGTCACCCAGAAAAAATGCTCCTCCACTGGTGATTTTTCTCTCATCAACATAGTTTGCCCAGTCTGCATCTGAATAAGCAGTTAACTGGAAATTATGATTTCTAGGATACCACATACCATAATTCATTGTTCCCTTCAAATATTTAAATATCCTTTTGACAGCTACCAAATGACTTTGTTTAGGAACAGACTGAAAATGACCTACCATTCCAACAGCTTGCATTATATCAGGACGGGATGTTGTGATGTACAAAAGAATGCCTATCATGGAGCGATATGTCCTTTGATCAACATCAGGTGAGATATCATCTTTACTCAGCTTACAACCAACCACCATAGGTGTGCTAACTGTAGAGGAATCTTCCATCTGAAATTTCTTCAACATCTCTTTCAAATATTTTTCT
>ML824942.1:102664-115274 GCA_009831015.1 Picea engelmannii
AGAAAGGATGGGGGGTCTGAGTTGTTGCTACTGACTGTAGATATAAGTGTGCTTTTCTTAGTCGTTGAGATCTACACGATCCTTAGCCACCAAGTAGGAACCCCCCCCCCCACCATTAAAGGCAGAAGGTCAGGGGGTCTGATATGCGTTGTCGACCATAGATCTGCGCGTGTGTCACTCAACCATTGAGATCTACGCGCTCCTTATCGAAAGTGACCAAACATAAAAAAAAATTAGAATAAAAACCAAAAGTGGGTCGTGCTAGGACCACTTTCCTGCATTTTTCACCAAGGGGTTATTTCCTAAGGAAACAACATCAATTCATCAAAATTCCTTGTGCTAACACATTTCATATTAGAGTAGTTTTCTTTCACACTTGTACATATGTTTTCTTTCGGTTTTATATATATAAGTTGGGGGTGATATCACCACCCCAAATGATTACTAGTAGTTTATATTAAGATCGAGAAGGTTATAGGTTATTCCAGATATGTTGAGGTTCTCGTGTGCTCTACGGTGAGCACATGTCCCCGAGTTGGAGCCAGATGGTATCCCCCATTTTAGGGATAACTAAGGAGATTATGTCTCGAAGCCCACAGGTCCTATACATGGAGTACCGAGAGCCAGATCGACTTGAGCATGGACTTGGAGGGCCCATATTTTCTTTCTTTCAGTGCCTCCACTTGTCAGCAGCAGCAACATCCATCACCTCGGCTTGGTCCTGTATCGAAGATGGTTCTTTCTCCCTGAGGTAATTAGTCCGGGTATCATGGTATGTGTCACTCTTATCCTTCAAACATTTGAATATGTGCATATAGTTCTTTTTGTTTCTAATGGGTGCTTGGATCTTATACTTATCCACTTGACCATGTCTGGGGGGAATGATAGGATGTGCTCATAGGTTTTTATTTTCCAATGGGAGGACACATAAAAAGTCATCGTCCACTCCCTTCATACTTATCACTTTCCATATTACTTCCCGCTCATCCATCCCTTTACATTGGTCTGGGCATTGGGTTGGTCAATCATTTAAGGGTTGCACCTTGCCTTGCAGGAAGAAGTGGATAAAGACCCAAAAGGTCAAAGAAAGCTGGCAAGAGATAAAAATCCTAAAATAAAACCTCGATATGCTTCGCCTGGGGATCCCCGAGAAAGAAGTAAAAAGATTCCCAGCAAGAAACAAGAGGGACCCATAAAATAATAAAACAATACCTAGTCAAAGGATAGGGGTTCTCATCACGAGCCAACCTATTAGGTCCATGGGTACCTAGCGGTATCACACTACTAGAAGATGGTTACCACGCTAGGGTAGTGGCTCTTGGTTGCTTGGCCAAGAGAAAGGGGGTCTCATCACAAGCCAACCTTCTCATTTCCATGAAAGTGCTTGTGGGTAACATTGCCACCAATCGTCACCATGCCAGGGAAGTGTCCCCTGATTAGCTTCTTGAAAGAAAAAGCAATAAAGAATAAAAGAACAAAAGGCATGAATTGGCTTGGAAACATTTTCATTCAGGACAGGTGTAGCTCACCTTATACAAAGGCACCCACAGGTAGGCATTGAATTTCCCTTCTATCATTGCACCTCTTGTCAGGACATCCCTTATCCACCTCACCCATTTACATGACTTGGATTTGATCACTTATGGAAACTTCCCTTTTCTAGTGGACACTAGCCCAATAGGACGCCCTGTCACTTCCTCCAAACTTGCCTTGTAGATTTGTATAATATCTTTGAGCACTTGACTGGGTAAAAGGGGTTTTATGCACATGTTTAATCAAATTAATGATTGAATGTGATTGACATTGTTATGTTCCATGTGACTTATGAGCCCATGGAGAGCTTATCTTTTGATTTTAAATATCATACCCAACGTACATGTACCATATTGGACAGGTACACATGGGGAGACGATTAGTTCAGACCTCCATGGGGCTGAATAGCCCACCAGATGGATGTTGAGACCCTAGCAGGGGGCAAAGATAGGACATAGGGGTTTGCACCGGAGAAGAAGAGGGAATTCCACAGAGGCACCCTAGCAAAGCCTTACCTAAAGGGGTTGTGCCCTCTCCACCTGAACATTGGTCTTGGAAGGCCCGGGATGTCACTCAGGATTCCCATGACGTCATCCATCTTTACCAAAGTTTTGGGGAGGCAGTTATGGCAGTGTGGCATGTGTGGCAGCCTGGAGAGGCCCAAGGAGGGCTAAGGTTTTTCTTGAGGAGGCCTATGCTTCCCTAAAAGGGGTTAACATCACCCTAGAAACGACATGACATCTTACCTTTTCTTGATTAGGGTTTTATTTATGACATTTAGTGTAAAACAATATTATTTGGTATTTTGGCCTTGTCGGCCTTTTGGTGACCTAAATTTTAATTAAGGTCATTTCTACTATATAAATTGAGAGCTAAAACTCTCATTTTGGAGATCACATTTCACTCACCACTGGGTGAGGTCTGAAATTTTCAGCCCTCATTAGGGTTTTGGCTGAAATTGTGGCGAACTTGCTGAAGGAAGCTTCTTTTTGGTGATTTTTGGCAATTTTCTTAGTGGAAGGTTTGCAACTAGGGTTTGGCTACATTAATGCTTGGTGAATGTAAGTGAATTTCTGCAAAACACTTCTTTATTGAATGGTTATGGTATTGTTTACTTGCATTTTGTTATTATAATTTGTTGGATTAAACCCTTGGTGACAAGCACATGTTGGTGTCCTTATCTCATGTCCCTACTAAGTTAAGAGCCATTTGATTTTCTGAAGTTAGATAGAGCCTTTCCATAGCAACACTCTACCTCTATTCTTCTAGACTAGCCATTTTATCCTTTTTGTTGAGCTAAGAAGGAGGAAAACGCATCAAGGCCTAGGGTTTCTACACCTTGGTGAGTTGTTTTCCCCTAGGGTTTGATTGATGAAGCCTTGCCTTAGCAACACTTCATATTCAAACTCTCTTGTCTTTATCCCTATCAATTTTTACTCAAGATAGCCATTGTCATATTGCCGATAAGCTAAAGAAGGAGGAGAAATCACTGAGGCCTAGGGTTTCTACACCTTAGTGAGCCATTCTCCCCTAGGGTTTCATTGTTGAGGCATTGCCTTAGCAACACTTCAACATTTAACCCTCTAATATTTAGCCTTATCACTAATATCACAGTCCTTCAACTTTTGCAGCCTTTTTGACTGCATTTTCCCTATGAATGCATTGATCTAGACCTTCTATGTTGAGTACCTTGATCATACACACATCCAATACTTTGAACAACTACTAATCCTTCTAACCCTAGTTTAGACTAATATTTACAAACTCTATTGTTGTTGTCATCTATTCATGCTATAATAATCTCTATGCAGCATTTATTTATCTTTAAAGAAATTGAATGATTGGCTAAAGCATTGTTTATAGTATTGTTACATTGATGATAAATTGCCATTTGCTTATTGTGAAGCTTCATTAGCATTTATTGAGAAGTGATACATATTATAATCATTGCTATTGTAAACATTGATTTTCTTCATCAATATTATTGGTCAATTGCTTATTATCATAAAGTCTTTGAATATATGAAGTACTAACCAACAAGTGATCTTGCACATGTATAGTTTCCTTGTTGCTTTGTCTCAGGCAGGTACACTTTCTTGGTTATTACTTATATTTATTGGTTGATTAGACGAGACTTTCTGATCGGTGGTGACTTGTGAGGGGGAATATTATACTCAGCCTTTCAAACCTTTGTTGTAATATTCCAGATATAAAAAGTATGTAGAACAGAAATACAATTTTATAAATGGAAGATGAACAACAATATAACCAGAATAACACCACAATAATACTGAAATGATAATAGAATAACACCAGAAAGAGCACTTCGATTACTGAGAGCAATGTTCACGGGCCGCTTTGCGGGGGCAACCTCTAGTCGAGCAGATCTCTATTAAAATAATATCCAAGCTAGGTTTCTCATACCGACGACTCCTAATTATAATAAATATGTCTATCAATAGAACCATCTAGAAGAAGATCCTTCTAGAAGCAGAAGCTTATATTAGTTCTTCTTACATTCAACTTATTCTACTTTATTGCAAGGCCTTATTAATATTGACCTTTATTATATCGGAATACATTGTTCTACCTATGTGATGGGTTAGGTCCCTAACATGTCCTCCCCCTTAAAAATAGCCTTGTCCTCAAGGCTTGATATGTGGAAATTGTTGCAGAATGGTAGCTAGTTCCCAAGTGGAATCTGTTGGAGTTGTATCTTTCCACTGGACTAACACTTCCTTGATGGTTCATTGATGCAGGAGATGCTCATGCTGATCCAAAACTTCTTGTGGTTGTATCTAAATGAAACCTTCTTCGTCCAACTCAGGAAGGTTGGTTTGAGTTTGGCACTTAGTTCCAATCACCTTCTTCAAGCATAAAACATGAAAAACAAGATGTATCTTAGAATGACTGGGCATAGCTAACTGATAGGACACCTATCCCACATGCTTGAGAAATGTATAAGGACCATAAAATTTGGACACCATCTTCTGACAATGGTCGGCCTTGAGGGAAGTTTGCTTGTAAGGTTGTAGTCGAAGAAACACATGATCCCCTTCTGCAAAATCACATTCAGAGTGACCTTGATCTGCTTGTTGCTTCATGTGATTCTAGGCCATGAACAAATTCTCTTTGAGGGTTCAGAGAATAGCCTCTCGAACTGTAATCATTTGGTCAACCACCTAGACCTTTGAGACACCTGGTAAATATGAGAGAACTGACGGTGGATTTTGTCCATATACCGCTTCAAAATGAGTCATGCAGGTAGCTGTATGGTATGAAATGTTGTACCACCATTCAGTTAGGGGTAACCATTGAGCCCATTGATTTTTCTTTTCTGATGCAAAACACCTCAAATATGTTTCCAAACACTTGTTGACAACTTCCGTTTGACCATCCCTCTGGAGATGATAAGTTGTGTTGAGATGCAATTGGGTGCCTTGTAGCTTGAATAGTTCTTGCCAAAAATTGTTGGTGAAAGTTGGGTCATGATCAGAAACAATAGAATGTGGCATGCCATGAAGCTTGAAGACCCGATCCATGAAAAGTTGAGCCACTGTGGATGTTGTAAATGGGTGTTGAAGAGCACAAAAATGAGCATACTTGGAAAGGCAATCAATTACCACCATGATGACTGATTTATTGCTCGATTTAGGTAATCCTGTAGTAAAATCCATAGATATCCCTCCAAATAGTAGGTGGAATCGGAAGCAGTTGTAGTGTGCCAGGAGATTTGACTATTTCTCCCTTGTTTCATTGACACACATCACATTTGACCACAAAATTACGAATGTCTTGTTTCATACCATCCCAGAAAAAAGAACGTTTGACCCTGTCATAGGTTTTGGTAAACCCGGAGTGCCCAGCTATGGGTGTAGCATGAAGCTCAGAAAGCACTGTGGATTTAAGTTTTGATTGTTTACTTAAATACAAACGGCCTTTGTATCGAATTTCATCATGGATTCAAGAGTACCCTGGGGAAACTGGAGAATTAGACTCCAATTGTTGTATCATAAGCGAACTTTTGGGATCATGTAGCCATTCCTAGCGAATGGCTTGGAGCCAATCTGGTACAGTGAAGGAGAGAGAAAAAAGGGAGCCTTCATATTCATATTTTGGTAAAGTGCATCTACCACCACATTGTCTTTGAATTTCTTGTAAATGATCCCATAATAATATCCAAAGAGCTTAGTCACCTATTTTTGTTACTCCGGGGAGGAAATGTGTTGTTCCAAAAAATACTTGAGGCTTTGATGATCTGTCTTAATTTGGAAGCATTGCCCCAATAGATAAGGGTGCCACAAATCAATGACATGCAGAATAGCCAACAATTACTTTTCATAGATTGATTTGCCCAAATTTCGTTCAGACAGTTGTTTGTTGGTAAATGCCAAAGGCTGACCCTCTTGCATAAGGATAGTGCCAATACCTTTCCCAGAAGCATCACATTCCAGGACAAAGGTCTTTGTGAAATCAGGAAGGGCTAGGACTGGAGTGGTGCACATGTCCATATTCAAGGTCTACAAAGCCTGAGAATTTGTTGGAGTCCAAGTGAAAGAATTATTTTTAAGGAGTGTGGTGAGAGGTGTCGCAATCTTTCCATAATTCTTAACAAAGTTGCGATAATAACCTGTTAAGCCCAGAAATCCTCACAAGATTTTGAGAGTATTTTGGTGAGGCCATTCTTGCATAGCTTCAATATTTTTAGGATCCACCTTGATGTCGTTCTTTCCAACAAGATGACCCAAGTACTCGACTTTTGAGCTGCCAAAACCACATTTAGATTGTTTCAGGAAAAGTTGGTGTTGAGAGAGTAGATGGAGAACACGGTCCACATGAGCAAGATGGTATGTTTAGGTTTTTCTATAAGTGAGGATATCATCAAAGAAAACTAAGACAAAATGATAGAGAAAAGGGAGAAGACATGATTCATGAGGCTTTGGAAGGTGGAGGGGGCATTACACAAGCCAAAGGGCATGACCAAAAATTCATAGTGGCCCTCATGAGTTCTAAAGGAAGTCTTAGGAATGAATGCCTCTTTCATACGGATCTGGTGGTAGCCAGAATGAAGATCAAGTTTAGTAAAGAATTGGGTGCCACTCAATTCATCCAAGAGGTCATCAATGAAAGAAATGGGAAATTTGTCTTTAATGGTGAGTTTGTTGAGGGCACGGAAGTCAGGACACATGCGCCAAGAAACTTCTTTCTTGAGGACCATGACCACAGGAGAAGAGTAGGGGCTCATACTATGGCATATAATGCCTTTGTTAAGAAGTTCTTGAACCATTTTCTCAATTTCATTTTTTTGGGAAAAGGGGTGACGATAGGGACAAATATTGGAAGGGAGGCTTCCTGGGATAAGGGGAATGGAATGATCATGAACACCACGGGAAGGCAGGAGTCCCTGGGGAGTGGAAAAGACCACTTGATGTTTATAGAGGATGGATTGGAGGTCTTTTTACATAGAGGGTGTCTCAGTTGCCGGTATGGCATGGAGTTGGGAAATAACGCCAGAATGACCTTTTTTGAGAAGCTTTTCCATGCGATGGGAACTAATGATCTCCGGTGAAACGGTGGTGATGCCTTGGAACTTATATTGTTGACCCTCTTGGTTGAATTGCATGGTTAATTCATTGAAATCCATGAGAATGGGGCCCAAAGTCCTTATCCAGTATGCACCCAACACAATGTCACAACTGACCATGTTGATAGAAAACATATGAGATTTCAGGTGGTAGTCACCAATTTGGAGACGCAAATTTTCACAACACCCTCAACATTTCATGGAGCCTCCAATGGCAATCATGATTTGTAAATTATTAACTACATGGATATAGCAATGAGTTTCTTGGGCAATGCGGCGATGAATAAAATTATGGGTGCTGCCACTATCAACCAGAATGATGACCTTCCTATGCTTGATGTGACCAATTAGCTTGAGGGTTTGGGGAGTAGAGAAACCAGTGAGAGCATTTAGGGAAATGACTGGTTCTGCTTCGGGAGGGTCTAAGGGAGGGGTTATGTCCATGGTTTCATGTGACTCAAACACAAGGGGAGTTTCAACGTCCTCTTCTGAAACATCCTCCGAGATGGCCATAAA
Organism: Picea engelmannii; assembly: GCA_009831015.1. Taxonomy (NCBI): domain Eukaryota; kingdom Viridiplantae; phylum Streptophyta; class Pinopsida; order Pinales; family Pinaceae; genus Picea; species Picea engelmannii. The sequence continues at coordinate 110,298 of ML824942.1, forward strand.
AAAAATTTGTTCCTTACACTTGTGGCCCAGAAAATATTTTTCATCACAATTATAACAAAGGCCTTTGAGTTGGAATTCATCCATTTCATCTCTCATCAATTTTTGGATCTTTAGTGAAGCAGAGGTAGTAGTGGGATTTACTGGTTTAGTGCGAGGAATAAAGGAGGGTTTCTGGTTTTAAGAAGATACAACTTGTTGTGCTTATTTATCTCTTTTAATATCCTCCACCCAACTCTGAGGCCGAGCCATGATGACATGGGAATGAATATCATCCTTGAGGCCACTGATAAAACATTCTCGAAAAAACGCATCAGACATGCCCTCTGTCTGAAAATCCAGGCGCTCAAACGCAACTATAAAGTCTTCCAATGTTCCAGATTGTTTCAACTTTGTCAAACATCCCAAATGGTTGGTATCAATGTCAAAGCATTCATAAAGCTCTGCTACAAAGTGTGTCCGAGCAATATATCCTTGACAGGAATTTTTTCTCCATTGCCACCATTGCCAACATTCTTGATCTAGATGGAGAACACCATACCAGAGTTTGGCCAAGTCATCTGTAATTTCGTATAAAGAGAAATAATGTTGCATTTGGGTTACCCAACCAGTGGGATCTGAGCCATCAAATTTGGCCACATCCACCCACGGAAGACGTAGGTCATGCTGAAAGTGATGGGGCTGAGAATTATGGGAATGAGAGGAAGTTTCAGCTTCGGTATGTGGATTTGGGTCAGAGAAAGGGTTATCTGTAGGGATATGCAGCTTGGTGTAGATCATCGAAATGACAGATTCAAGTTGGGTAGTCATGTATTGTTTGAGTTCCTCTATTGAGGTGGTGATGGAGGAATGCATGGTTGTATTGATGGAAAAAAAATTGGCACTGAGTTGTTTCACTTCTTGTTGGGTCTCTGTGACATTAGATTGCAAGGTATTGAGGAGAGCTTCCAAGTCTTGGCTACGGGTATGGGCCATGATGACGAGGGAACCGAAATGGGGTGGGTGGGGTCAATTTTTTTTATGAAAAATGATATGTATGAATGTGATAAGGACGAAGAGATAAATCCAATGGAATAGGTCTCAAATAATGGTGCAAAAATTTCCAGACTCGTTTTTGTTTTAGTTTTAGTTTTTTGTTTTTTACACCTGCAGAGTTATACTCCGGTCTGAAGAATACTGCAGTGATGAAATGCCAAAATTATTAACCAGGAATAAATGTGTAGTGATTTGGCAACCCAAACACAGTTGTGCTGCAATAGATCTTGTCTGTTTTAATTTTAATTTTTTTTTTTCCTGTCCCCAAGGATTAGGTATTCAAGGGTTCTACAGACAAGGGTTTGCCCTATGTTATAGCTCTCTAATATAAGTGTGGGTTCCAACAGTAGTACTCGGCCTAATATCTCAGGGCACTAAATAAGGAGGCTAGATTGTGCCCTTAGCCGTACTACCCGACCTATGTACTAGAGAGTATCTTCCTGAGTGTTGCTCTCGGTGGCACTGTAGCAGTTAGGCGGTCGATTGATTTATCTAAAGAGGGCTTCAGGAAATCTAGGTTGATCCGTACATAGGTGTTGTCTGATGCACTACCACTCGAAGGGGTACCAACAAGGGTTACAAGGGTGGAAAACATGTGTACGCTTTAGAACCACTTGTATTTCCTACATGTATGAATTCCTCAACCGTGGATTTATGCGCGTAATGAAATATCTATGTGGCTTAAAGACGTTGAAATACGTCTCTACCCTGAAAAAAATTAACCCACAATTTTCTACCAAGGAAAGTTCTATGATGCCACTTGTAATATTCCAAATATAAAAAGTATGCAGAACAGAAATAAAATGCTAGAAATGGAAGATGAACAACAATATAAATAGAATAACACCACAATAATACTGAAATGATAACAGAATAACACCAAAAAGAGCACTTCGATTACTGAGAGCAATGTTCACGGGCCTCTTCGAGGGGGAAACCTCCAGTCGAGCAGAGCTCTATTACAATAATATCCAAGCTAGGGTTCTCATACCCTCGACTCCTATTTATACTAAATATGTCTATCAATAGAACCATCTAGAGGAAGATCCTTCTAGAAGCGGAAGCTTCTATTAGGTCTTCTTACATTTGACTTATTCTACTTTATTGCAAGGCCTTATTAATATTGACCTTTACTACATCGGAATACATTGTTATACCTATGTGAGGGGTTAGGTCCCTAACATTTTCTTTCTCAAAACCCCAGGTCACCGAGGATGCCTCCCCTGGGCCTACCACCCTAAACAGGAAGAGTTATCCCATTGAGGTGACAGTGGTGGGATAGTCTCAGTAACTCCATTTTTCCTTCTCCATCTTTTACCATAACTACAAACTGCACGATAACATGTCCAAGGGATTATTTACTTCTATCCCCTTTACGCTCTTTATTATCTTCTTTACCTTATCACGTGACCCATGTTGGAGACAGGTTCTCTAGTAATTCGGCCTTCGAGATTGCAACCTTTGCAATCCTTTTATTCTTCCGAAGTTGTTACCTTTCAGATTGGTTACATATCATGTTGGCTAATCCAATGGCTAGCATTACTCACGAAGTTATCATATGGACAGTCTGGTCTAATCCTTGCACATTCGTTGAAATTTGTCTTTTAGATGATTGACGACCCTGACTTAATATTCAGTTGAGGTGGATAGTTTTCATATACTCCGGACCTTCAGAGATTCGTGACTCTCAAACTCCGGGTTACTATAACTTTGAACTAGTTCAATTCCTCCGGAGGTTTACCTACCGAATAAGTCATAAAATTACAATGACCACTTGCTTTAGTTTAACACCTCATGCTTACTCTATTCTTCCATTATGTTTGATCAATGGTCGAGAATTCTCTTGAATTAGATCAACGATTAATGTTACTTCTGTTAATATTATGGTAGCTTCGGGAGGTATGAACCTCTATTATGACCTATGACGAGACTAGAATCCTCCGGAAGGAAGCAAAGAATTGAAGGAAACCCTACACAAGTTGTCGGCTAAACAAATATATTTATATTGAATTTATTGATGCCTAGAAGGAGAATTCGGCCCAGTTAGACTGGCCAGGTCGGCCCCAGTTAGATTGGCCGGTACACTATAAATACAGGGCGTCAGTTTCATTATTTGTTATCTCAGCAGTTGCAGAGAGAGCAATATCTGCGCAGGCAGTTGTAGGCAGCAGCAGTTTGGTGCACACATTTTCTGGGAGAGCTAGAAAGTGGTGTGCTAGCTTCTGGGTGGGATCATCTGTTCAGTTTAGTTTCTATTTTTTTGCTTGGTGCATTTAGCCTCTCTTGTCTATTGATTGCAGCCAAAATTCTCTTCTCGGTCAAGGTCAAGGTGCTCGGAGGGTGGCTTAAGTCTTGTGTTTGGGTGACGAGGGTATCATCAATGGTTAAACGAGCACAATCCTCTATATTCTAACAGGTTATGGGCCCACACCCCCTTCAGTCAGCCTAAAACGCTGGAAGGAAACATTACCGCTAGGTATTGAGCTCATTGAGGAACTGCCACTAGGGTTACTAGCAGGAGAAGCTTCCAAAGAACTACAGCTAGGGTTACTAGCAGTAGCAGTTGCAGAAACCCTAATTCTCAGATCCGGCACCTTGTGATGGAGCATCTTGCTCAAGGAGAAGATATCCAGATGCACCCTAACTCAGCGCACCTATTGACTTTCTCAGAAGAGAGAAATGACGCAATTGAAGTTTTGGATCAAGGCATGACCAGTTATTAGTCAACCGAAGTCATGTGCGAAAAAATCAGTCTCTTACATTACTCAGCACTTACTGGGACAATTGAAGATGATATGTGGATAATCGATATTGGAACTTCCAGGCACATGATGGGAGATCAAGCCAGACTCTCAGATCTAAATGAGAGAAACACATCATACAAAGTGGATCTTGGAGACAAAAGCACCTACCCCGTCGAAGGATTTGGACAAGCCTCCATCAAATTGGAATCAGGTAATCATGTTCACTTAAGCAATGTTCTATATGTACTTGGTTTAGAAAATAATCTTGTATCAATATCATGTTTAGAAGACAAAGGAAACGGAATAGCCTTCATAGATGAAAAGGTGTTATCATGGCATAAAGATTCCAGCATAGAAGATGTTAGGGTTATTGGAAGACGTGAAGGGAATCTATATAGACTACTAGAACGAAATGAAGAAGCCCTAGTACATGATGAAGTCAACCCTAATGAGATTTGTCTTAGAAGGTACGCTCATATCAATTATCAAGCATTACCTTTCCTCGGGAAGATGGTTGAAGGGATACTAGAATTGAAGTCTACACACAAAGGAATTTGCAAGGGATGTGCCCTTGGGAAGAACATTAAGAAACCATTCCCAAGCAACAACAACAGATCTAAGGAAACCCTAGATCTAATACACTCAGATGTTTGTGGTCCAATGCCAGTCAAATCTTTAGGAGGAGCTCTCTACTACTTAAATTTCATAGATGAATATTCAAGGAAGACGTGGCTATACCTACTGAATTCAAAAGATGAAGTATTCAGCAAGTTCCAAGAATTCAAGGCAGAAATAGAAAACCTTACGAACAAGAAGATCAAGACATTAAGAACAGATAATGGAGGAGAATACACCTCAAAGGAGTTCATTGCATTTTTCAAATCAGTAGGGATTAGGAGGGAGCTAATTGTTCCTCATAATCCTCAACAAAATGGTGTAGCAGAAAGAAAGAATAGATCTATCGAAGAAACAGTAAAAGCCCTATTGACGACCATATACGTTCAGAACATAAGCCCTCATCAAATATTGAAGGACATGACACCAGAAGAAGCATTATCAGGTAAGAAACCTAACGTAGAAAACTTAAGAATATTTGGATGTCAAGTTTATTCTCATATTCCCAAAGATAAAAGAAATAAACTAGAACCCTCATGAAAGAAGGGGATATTTGTGGGATATAGTGATTCATCCAAAGCCTACA
>ML824942.1:115324-129617 GCA_009831015.1 Picea engelmannii
ATACATGACAAAGCTTCTAGATGAAGAACCTACTACATTTGAAGAAGCAGTTAAAAAGGAACAATGGAAAGAAGCTATGGCGGAAGAACACCAGTCCATTATGAGAAATGAAGTATGGGAAATTGTACCCAGACCTAAAGAGAGATCAGTTGTAACTTCAAAATGGGTATACAAGATCAAACATGCAACAGATGGAAGCGTGGATAAATATAAGGCAAGATTCGTGGCCAGAGGGTTCTCCCAGAAGGAGGGAGAAGACTATGAAGAAACCTTTGCTCCGGTGGCAAGGTATACTTCCATCAGAACTATCATATCTCTTGTCGCTTCCATGGGATGGAATATACACCAGATGGATGTAAAGACATCCTTTCTCAATGGAGATATCGAAGAAGAAGTATATATTGAACAACCTTAAGGATTCGAGGTACACTCCAGAGACACTCATGTTTGCAGACTGAAGAAATCTCTATATGGACTCAAGCAAGCTCCAAGGGCTTGGTATGCCAGGATGGACAGTTATCTAACCATAATTCGTTTTTCCAAGAGTCATGCAGATCCAAACCTTTACTACAAAGTCGTGAACAATGCACCTGTAATTCTATTGTTATATGTTGATGATCTATTCATAAAAGGTGAAGAATCTCTAATCATTCAGTGCAAGAAGGATTTAGCCTCTGAATTTGATATGAAAGATCTAGGTCTCATGCACTGTTACTTGGGAATAGAAGTATGGCAGAAGCGTGGTGAAGTATTCCTTGGACAAGGAAAATATGCAATAAAGATCCTTCAGAAGTTTGGAATGATGGACTGTAATTCCATGGACACTCCTATGAATGTAGATATAAGAAAAGTGAAATTCCCAGATTCTGATCCAGTAGATCCAGTAGATCCATCTCTATATCGGCGGCTAATTGGATCATTGATGTATTTGGTAAATACTCGATCAGATATTTGCTTTGTTGTAAATACATTAAGTCAGTTTCAGGTGGAACCGAGACAAGAGAATTGGATAGCTGCAAAGCATGTCTTAAGATATATTCGTGGGACAATAAACTATGGATTAAAATATACTGCATCCAGTGATATCCAACTTCATGGATTCACAGACTCTGATTGGGCAGGAAGTGCAGAAAACAGAAAGAGTACTTCAGGTATGTGTTTCAACTTGGGCTCCACTATGATATCTTGGAGCAGCAGGAAGCAGAAGTATGTCGCACTTAGTACAGCAGAAGCAGAGTATATGGAAGCTTGTGAAGCATGCACAGAAGCAGTATGGATAAGGAAGTTAATATCCGATTTATTTGATCAGACTTCAGAATCGACCACAATATATTGTGATAATCAAAGTTGTATAAGATTATCTGAGTATCCAGTGTTTCATGAAAGGTCGAAGCACATTGAGATCAAATACTACTTTATCCGAGATAAATTCCAGGAAGGAGAGGTAAAGCTCGAGTATATCCCCACTGATGAGCAAACAACAGATATCCTGACAAAGCCTCTTTCCAAAATCAAGTTTGAATATTTCCGAGAGAAGATGGGGATTGTGGAAATAACTCCCTTAGCTGAAAGGGAAGACTCTTCGGGATAGAGAAGGTACGAAAAAATGTTTATTTCTGTGATTAAAATAACTCTCCAGTTAGGAGGGAGAATTGAAAATGTTATTTATTTTTGTAAGAGTCCAGATTGGACAGATGCTTTCTTGTTCAGAAAGTGGATTGAGATTTTTGATGGACAGTGGCTTCCCATTGTAGTTAACATGGGAGGCAGACTGATTGTTGATGTATCATAGACACTGACTTCCCATTATGGGGAGTGGTCTAGGACAGGCATTCTTCTTGGCAGTCACTCTAAGTAGTGGTCAAGTAGAATGGTCTGCCTCGCCGGGCAGTCATTCTTTCGAAGTTCACAGTTGTGAGCAGTTTCGAAGAATCGTCCATTTTGGAGGTTGATGCAAGACAAACATTCCTCGAGGGCAGACTCATTCTTTCCAGGTTACACTTGTTTAGTGTTGGAGGAATGGCCCAGGGTGGGGAATGGTCCGGACAGTTACTCCTCGAGGGTAGACTCATTCTCTCCAGGCTACACCTTGTTTGGTGTCGGAGGAATGGCCTAGGGTGGGGAGTAGTCCAGGCTCAGCAATCAAGGACAGTTATTCCTCGAGGGCAGACTCATTCTCTTCAGGTTACACTTTTTTTAGTGTCAGAAGAATGGCCCAGGGTGAGGAATAGTCCAGGACATTCATTCCTTAGGTAAGACTTATTCCCTCCAGGTTACACTTTGTTTAGTGTCAGAGGAATGGCCCAGGGTAAGGAATGGTCCAAGAATTTCTCGAGGGCAGACTCATTCTCTCCATATTACACTTTGTTTAGTGTCGGAAGAATGGCCCAGGGTGGGAAATGGTCTAGTTTCAGAAATTAGAAACAATCCTTCTTCCTTGGTTGAGAAGAATGGGACAGATAGCCCAGTGTTGATGTTCTATATTGAGGGCAAACATTCTTCCATACCTCACAGATGTGAGTGAAAGATTGGCCCAAATGATTATTGTTGATACTATATACTGAGGGCAGACATTCTTTCAGATCTCATAGACATGAGTCAAAGACTGGACCAGATGATTCAGTTTTATCATAACCTTGTTTCTATGTAGATGAAGACTACTGTGGTGGCAGACATTCTTTCAGATCTCACAAATGTGAGTGAAAGATTGGCCCAGATGATACAATTTTTATCATAACATTGTTTCTATGTAGGTTGATATTTGTTATGAAGGACAGTTTTTTATTGTGTTTCACAAAGTCTGAGTAGTTGTGTACTACTGGAATAGACACAGGTGTGTTCTATAAATTGATATTGTACCAGTTGTCATAGGAGATTATCCAATTGGATAATAATGACAGGTGATCATGGTGCTACCAGTTGAATGGTCTGTTGTGCTCAAGACCATACCTCCCTAGCTAGGAAGGAGTGTTAATATTATGGTAGCTTCGGGAGGTATGAACCTCTATTATGACCTATGATGAGACTAGAATCCTCCGGAAGGAAGCAAAGAACTGAAGGAAACCCTAGACAAGTTGTCGGTTGAACAAATATATTTATATTGAATTTATTGATGCCCAAAAGGAGAATTCGGCCCAGTTAGACTGGCTAGGTCGGCCCCAGTTAGACTGGCCAGTACACTATAAATACAGGGCGCCAGTTTCATTATTTTTTATCTCAGAATTTGCAGAGAGAGCAATATCTGCGCAGGTAGTTGCAGGCAGTAGCAGTTTGGTGCGCAGGTTTTCTGGGAGAGCTGGAAAGTGGTGCACTAGCTTCTGGGTGGGATCATCTATTCAGTTTAGTTTCTATTATTTTGCTTGGTGCATTTAGCCTCTCTTGGCTATTGATTGCAGCCAAAATTCTCTTCTCAGTCAAGGTCAAGGTGCTCGGAGGGTGGCTTAAGTCCTGTGGTTGGGTGATGAGGGTATCATCAATGGTTAAACGAGCACAATCCTCTATATTCTAACAACTTCTTGATTCTGGCCTTCGACGATTAGTTGATAACAGAAGCTTGGATATCCCTGAATTTAGTCATCCCAAAGTGATGTGGATTTATGATGTCACTCGAGATGATGTGGACCCTAATTCTATGTGTCGCATGTCACCTTGATTCGTGATTCTCAAGGTCCTTATGTGCCACATCGACCTTTAAATTTGTTACCACATGCATGTGTCATCTTTGTCTCCGGCCACATGTCTCCCTCCTACATCATGTCTTTGCACTTTGTGGCTTCGGTAATTCGTGGCTCCAAGAGTTTTTCACTTTTATATCAACCTTCAATCATCACTGAAGTGTCGAATATTTTTTTCCATCATTTTATCTTTCCTTGTCTTGATCTGACGGCCTATGTTATCTTTCATTTTATCCTTCCACTACTTCATCCAACGGTCAAGAATGGTCCCAAAATGGATCAACAGATAGAATTACTTTTGGACTTCATGATTTCAAGGTTTACCATATCCTTCCACTTTATGTCAATCAATGGTCATCGGGATTTCCCAACTCTTCCTTTGATCCGAAGGTCGACGGGAGTTTGTGACTTCGAGGCTTCGGCCTTTGGGTATTCCTACATGATTTAGACTTCTTTTTTCCATAGTGGTCAGTGTCGTAGTTGACCACCATTGGACTCACCTATGCTCATCCAATGGTCACCATGAATTTCCTATATCTAATGTCCCTCATTCACTTCGGGACTTCAGGGATCCGGGCTTTGGGTATTCTTGGTTTTTCGGAACATCTTATCACCAGAGTGGTAAACTTGTCAACAACGAAGTTTACCACATTATTTCCTTTAGTACGATCTGACGGTTCAACATTTCCATTATATATTGATGGTCAACATTTAATTCTAGATTAAATCTTGATCTAACGGCTGAGAACTCATTCGAAGCTACTTCCTAATCGACAGTTGGCGTTTATTTCATGACTTCAGGATTTCATGGATTCTTCCTTGTCTCCAGTAATCGCTGAAGTGGCTAAGTGGCGAAGTGTCGAAACTTATGCTATCCTTCCACTTGGTTTTGATCAATGGTTGATATTTTGACTGACTGTAACATTTTTTCCTCATAGTTATGAGGTTGCTCAGTGCTCTTCTTTCTTACCTGTTCATCATTATTTCTCTTGAGCTTTTAATAATTGTTTGTGCATTCTTTTATGCACTGATATTTATTTGCTAACCCTCTTCAGCTCTTAATTCCTTGTGCTTCGTTACTTTGTACGTGGATTCTCTGCATGCTACTTTTCATGAGATTTAGGAACATAGGATCATTGTTGATCCTATCGTGATCAACAATGATAAAAAAATTGCTTCTTCCCCAAGGTTATCTTCCTTTTTTTCTAATTACTATATATGTTTGACTCATGTTTCCATCAATGAAAACACACAATCAATAATGCCAACACCTATCCCCTTTAGCCCCCTCTCTCATGGAATCATATCCCCTTATAACTCTTTTCCTTGTTCGTCTTGTAGCTAGGGATGTATTTTATTATTTGCAATGTTCAAAGTATTACATCTCCTAGGAACTCCAACCTATTTTAATTATTCAGGCACTCTACCTTTTTGTCAAATAAACAAAATACATTATTAATATGGGGAATCAAAACCGAGGTATTATAGTATACTTAGATAATATATTTATGTTATCTCTACCTGGGAAGAGAATATATCACATCTCATGTAGGTCTTAGAGACCATTGAAAAGCATCAATTGCTTGCAAACCTCAAGAAATGTGAATTTTCGTAGTAGTCCTTCGTGTACTATGGGTATGTGATTGGCAGAGAAGAACTCAATATTGATATTTTGAATATGGAGGTCATCATCATGTATCCAACTCCTACCAATGCCACTAAATTTAAGAGATTCCTATGGGTATCATAGTAACTTCAAAATTTTGTATTGTGATTTTCAATTGTGGTTGCACCACTCCATGCCATAATGGATAGAGACAAGAGTTCTCAATGGTGAAATAATGAGTGGAATTATATCAAAGGATAAAATGCAGGATTATTGAATAATTATCTCTCACATTGCCCAATTTGCAAACTCACTTTAGAGTGGAAACAAATGCAAGTGGATATGTTATGGGAGTGGTATGGATGCAAGGATGTAATACAATATGCTATCATTATTAAATTCTATGTGGTAGAGTATTGAGCTATCCTACATACAATAAGGAACTCTATGCTCTAATTCAAGCTATTAAGAAATGGAAGAACTATATAATGGGAAAGGAACCTATCATTGATATTAATCACCAACCACTACAATATTTGTAGGCCCAAATTAATCTTCAACAAACCCACCCCTACAAGTGGGAAATCATTTTACAACAATTTATAAGAAGGGTATTCCTAGGTCTCGGCAATGGCGCCAAAAGTTTCCCACATTACTTCCTTCATCACTAATATATTTTTCATGACTTCAATACACTATTAAATTTCCCTTATTTAGTTCAACCACCAATGGTTTGTAGGGCTCACTTAGCTCTTTCTTTGGATTGTGTATCCTCCATGGTACTTCATTTGCTAGGTATTGATCCTTGCCAATTCCATGCTAATAAAACAAGGTTCTATGCTACCATGGTGGGTGGATCAAAAAGTAGCATTTCATCCTCCACCAACAACATTTTAACCCAAGTAGAAATCTTATTTACTAGTCTTCCTTAGGGTCATTTCATAAAATTTTCATCATCATTTGAGTAATATTGATACAAATCTACCATAAACTTCACAATGTATCCCTCTAGGGTACCCTTAACCTAGAAGTCTACTTCTCTAGCTAGAAGGTGATTATCATGTTATAATGCTATCATATTTTGGGAATTCCAAGTAATTTTATTTCCTTCTCTCCACAAGTACCTACGATATTCTACAATACTTCATAACCATTCATGCAAACTCATTGGAAACTTAACCCAAAAAATCACATATATCTAATAAAAAAGAAGCGTATCCTTAAACATTTCAATGCCCCATCTTATCTATGAAGCTTCTTGGCTTTCAAAGAAGTTGATCCATGCATCAAACCGCTCTTGGAATTGTTCCTTCTTGAGCCTCTTCTTCATATTACTAAAACCCAACACTTATCATGATGGTGTCTCAACATTGGAACCATTTATTGGCTCAAAATGGGTCTATGATGGTGTCGAGTAAAAAGTTATAGTCTAGCATTGACATATCAATTGTTGAAACAAGGAAAGTCTCACCCAAGTATGTGCATTGTCTTGTTTGCAAGTAAAATAAAGAGGGGACAATTGTCACTGACATTTATATTCCATTCATATAACCATAACCAAAGTATGAAACAATATACTAAAATCATATCTCATTCACAGCCATATGTGACTAAATACAAAGGAAATATACACCATTAATGTACACAACAACTTTAAAATAGACATGACATGGGGCATATCTCCATTAAACTTAATAACCAAAAGATGCATCATGGTAGTTGCATAAACAATCCATAAACCATATCCAACAAGTAATACATTATAAGACATTGCGAACACAACCTGTATTAAAGTATCCAACCCTTTTTCCAACCTCCTCATACAAATTTATAAAAAAAATCCCTAAGGCACAAAGGCTAAGTTAAAACCTAGAATGACTAGTTATTATTAGACATCATTATCCATCACTTGATCAATAATCCCTACATGAAATCCTGTAACAACATTCTATCCTAAAAATTGGAGATTACATCTCAAGAATTCATTGTTTGGTCATTTCCAACCACTTTTATTTTTTTGTCCTCATCTTCCAGTTGTCATGAATATCAAAATGGTGGTGAACCTTGATCTCATGCATTTTGAGTTGGTGCCACCTCATATTTCCATTAAAACGAAGGGACCAACAAGTGATCCCATTTTTGCAATCCCTCCACTAAAACAAAGGTTTAGTCTTTCCAATTTTTCCTATCATTTTTTGGTTCCTAAATCTTTGATCTCATTGGAAATGCTTTAGGGAATTTCCTTTTTTCTCCTCAAAAACAAAGGATAAGATATCACGACCTATGCCAAGTTGTGTTTAGAAGAGGATTTCCCTAATGCATACTTGAGGACATATTTGATTGAGGTAATAGGCGAGGTTTGGAAACAAAATTTGGATATAAGGTATCCTTCAAATGAAAGCATGCTTTGAGTATGGTCACTTGGCGGCTTCATGCCAAAAACAAAAGTGGGTTCAAGAAATCCCTCCAGTCATTTGAGAAGGATTCAAGCAAAATCATAAACTTCTATAGTGAAAGGGTGTCGAAAAACACCATTGATTGATAAAAAATCAAAAATTTCTCCATGTCAAAAATTCATAATAACTAATAAAGAGTTGATAACCCTAATAAATTCAAAGTAGATCCCCTAATAAAAATAAAACATCAATCCAAATATTTAAAAAAAAATAAAAAAATAAAAAAAATCATATCCACTCAACAACTCAAGAAAGGGCCTTCTTATTACATAATGGTAAAGTTGAGATAAGTAAGAACTATATTTCTTTATCTTGTTCTGTAATTCCACCAAAAACATTTGGGATATTAAAATGGTCCCTTTCAATACATGATGATAAAGCTTACATAAGTGAGAAATGTGGATAAACTTCAGATAAGTTAGAACTACAATTATTTATCATGTTTTATACTTTCACCAACTACAATTGGATTAAATAAAATATAATCTTTTATTTTAATTTATTAGAAAAGAAAAGGAATATACTTTTTTTAAAATAAAGATAACTTTGGCTTGGTAATGACGTATGGTCAAATGATGCATCTTTCACAAAAGAAACAAGAAATGGAGTTTTTAATGGCCACTTATCGAGGACTAACTATAAAATTATAATGCCACAAGGATTCGATGTTTGGAAATCAGTAGTATATGGGTATACAATTGTTACACGTCAAAATTACTCACTTTGACAATGTCTCATTATCATTGTCGCAAGTGTCACACTTTTGTCGCAAGTGTCGTAAAAGTTATATGTTTGCCTCACATGTGTCACATCGCAGACAACATAATAAGAACACTTGGGATATCCTCTTAGGTTTGTTAGAATAAGAAAATATATCATTTGGCGAAGTTTACAAGATTTTACTTTGAGGAATTACCATCTTAAAATGTATTTTTGGAGATCAACGCTCCCCTACCCACTTGCAAGGAGCGCTAGCGCTCCTTGCTCTCTTAGCAGGGAGTGTTGCAATGCTCTGTGGCCCACTTTGAGGGAGCGTCGATCTATTGAGAAAATATTGGGGACAAAACCCCCTTATCTCTAAGGACAACTGAGAAATATCCGAGTCAATTTGGCTCGAATCCAAGTCCAAGTCTGGATCTAAGGGGAGTTCCACAACTAATGGAGCCATATCTTCAACTTCCCCCAAGAATATCTAAGGTGGTTAAGCCTCTCAAAGCCTATATAAGAAGGCATTCTCATGGTGAAAGGAGGAGAAATAATCAGTGAAAAGTATTGTCATTTTGATCATGGATCGTTCGAGCAAGGGGTTGGACAAGGAGAGCTTGGTGATGTTGCTACATTTGCATATACATTTTGTAAGCACCTTGCTTTTGTTCTCATTAATACATGTGCTTGTCTTGTTTCCTTCAAGTTGGCGTACACTTGCATGGACTTGTCTCTTTGGATAAATATATATTTAAAATGATCATGGTAGAATAGGAAGTATGCTTTGTCTTTGTTGTTTATTGGATTGCAGGACTCGTTGAAGGACTTGGAGATCAAGCTCAACTTGGACTAAGCGAGGACAAACTTCATAAAAAGGTACTTGTACTTTCTTCCTCTTCTCTATTGACCAGTTTAGCTATGATTAAATGAATGTTAGTGTTCAAAGTTAGCACTTTTCTATATTGGTCATAGGGGTCTAAGATCCAAGAGGACATTCACCTGTCCGCAAGGGAATTTTCCTACGACAGAATAATCAGTGAAAAGTATTTTCATATTGATCGTGGATCGTTCGAGCAAGGGGTTGGACAAGGAGAGCTTGGTGAGGCTACTACATCTGCATCTACATTTTGTAATCACCTTGTTTTGTTCTCATTAATACATGTGCTTGGCCTGTTTCCTTCAAGTTGGTGTACATTTGCATGGACTTGTCTCTTTGGATAAATCTATATTTAAACTAATCATGGTAGAATATGAAGTATGCTTTGTCTTCATTGTTTATTGGATTGCAAGACTCATTGAAGGACTTGGAGATCAAGCTCAACTTGGACTGAGCAAGGAAAAACTTCATAAAAAGGTACTCATACTTTCTTCCTCTTCTCTATTGACAAGTTTAGCTATGATTAAAGGAATTTCATTGTTCAAAGTTAGCACTTTTCTGTCTTGGTCATAGGGGTATAAGATCCAAGAGGACATTCACCTATCCACAGGGGAATTTTCCTACAACAACAACACCATCAACTCCCCCAACCAACGAAAATGGAAAAAAGCTCAACAAAAACAAATAAAAGGATAAAGGTATTATTCGTAGAAATTTAGTTGATTTAGTTTTTGTCAAAGTTATTCATTTTGATAGTGCAAAGGATCTTTGGGATAAACTCCAAAATATTTATGAAGGATATGTCAAGGTAAAGGGAGCTAAGATTCAAATTTTTAGAGCTAAGTTTGAACAGTTGAAGATGAAAGAAGATGAAGACATTGCATCCTACCTTCTGCGAATTGACTAAGTAGTTAACACTATTAAAGGATTGGGAGGAGAAGTGTTGATGACTCAGTGGTTGTTCAAAAGGCATTGAGATCTCTTCCTATGATATTTGATTCTAAAATATCAGCCCTAGAAGAAAGACAATATCTCAATACATTGAGCATGGACGAGCTACATGGAATATTTACAGCCTATGAGATGAGAATAGAACAAGAGAACCCAGTCACAAAAGAAGCAACTTTCAAGGCATCCAAGAAGATAAAAAAGAAGTACAAGAAAAATTCAAAACCAATTTGTATTTGTAGTGATGATTCAAATGAAGATGAAGAGATGGCTAACTTCGTAAGAAAATTACAGAAAGGAACCGACAAATATAAAGGTATGCTTCCATTGAAAGTTTTTTATTGTGGTGGTATTGGTCATTTTTCTTATAAATGTCCTCATGGGAACAAAGACAGTGATGAAGAAGAAGTTTCTAAAAGGGAAAAGAAATTTCAAAAGGGAAACAAGAGAAGAAACAATAAGAAAAGATTCAAGAAAAGATTCTACTCAAAAGAGGACAGTTCCTCATCAGACGGGGAGGATAATGACAATGAAAATGATTTCTAAAGAGTACTCTTCATGGAAGTAGAAGATGATTTCGAAGAAGAAGGTGAAGTCGATCTCATAGTAGATCTAATTAGTGCATTAAAAGAACTCAGGAATAAAAGAAAGAAAAGCAAGTCACTCAAGGCAGAGTTAAAAATGAAAGAAGGATCTTAGAATTCCAACTTTGAAGAACTAGAGAAAATGATCACGAGTCAAAAAATTCAAATAGAAGAAGACAGAAGAATTGAGGAAATTATTAGAATTCAGATAGAAGAAAAGGAGAAAACGATTGGAACCTTGGAAGCATAAGTAGTCTCTTTAATGAAATATATGCAGCAGAAGAGCACCAAAATATTGGATCAAATCATCAGTAGTCAAAGATCATCATATGAGAGATCCGGCCTAGGCTACAATAAAGTACATAATGAGAAAGGGTCAAGCTCCAAGACAACAGAATAGGAAGAAGAACAAATAAGCTATGCAGATATTGTCAAGAAATAAGAATGCATGCCCCCAAAGAAGAATATTCCAGAAGTAAAGAAGACTCAAGAAGACAAATTCAGAAGGAGTGAATCACAAAGAAGATCATCTATTCCTAGGTATCAAAGATTATTTTATGGTCATTGTTTTAATTTTGCTAATTTTGGACATAAAGTTGTAAACTACGGATCCTATCCCAAAATTAGAAGTAACAATGCAGGGTACTTAAATAATAGTTATCCCAGAAGATCTTATGAGGAATACAATAGAAACCAAAACAGTTTTGGTTCATTGAGAAATGAAGTAGAATGATACAAATGCATCAATTTTGGTCACATAGCGAAGAATTTATATTGATTATTCCACTAAGGGAATCAAAGCATAACATTAACAGTCGGATATCAGAACCACAAGGGATGTGGAAAAGAAAGAAGAATCAATGTTCGCCTGCTCTACAAGCCCAACACAGGAAAAGTGATTGGTATGTTGATAGTGGTTGTTCAAAGCATATGTTAGGTGACAAGAATAGGTTTCTAACTCTGAAGAAAGAGAAATATGATTCAGTTTCATTTGGAAATAATCATTCAACTAAAGTCATAGGTAGAGGCACAGTTAATCTTGGAAGCAAATATGCAATGGTAGAAAATGTTCTATTGGTTGAAGATATGAATAACAATTTGTTGAGTGTAATTCAAATGTGTGATCAAGGACACACACTCCAGTTTGAATTAGAGAAATGAAAAATAAGGAAAGAAGGATCAGGGATGTTAGTAGCGACAACTATAAGGAATTCGAACAACATATATTCTTTGAATGAAAATGGAAAGGAGAGTTGTTGTTTAGAAAAGGAAAATGAGAGTTGGCACTAGCATTGAAGAATGGATCACATGCACTTTGATAATCTTGTCAAAATCAGCATAGAGGAAGCAGTAAAAGAAATGCATGAAATCTCAAAACCAACGAATACTCTATGTAATCATTGTCTACAGGGAAATAAGACCAAGACCAAGTTCAAATCAAAGGAGTACTCAACAAAAAAAACATTAGATATTGTACATACCGATATATGTGGACCAACAAGGACAAAGCGATTAAATGGAGAATAGTACTTCATGTTATTGATTGATGACTACACAAGAATGACTACAATTTTCTTTCTTAAGAAGAAGTCAGAGGCATTTGAGCACTTCAAGATATACAAAGATATGGTTGAAACATAGACAAACTTGAAAATCAAATGTTTGATATCAAACAATGGTGGAGAGTTTACATCAAAATAATTCATAGATTTTTGTAGTGAACATGGGATAAAGAGGCAATTCTCAACATCCATGACACCTCAGCAAAACGGATTTGTTGAAATAAAGAACATGACAGTACAAGAAATGGCCAAAACCATGTTAAAAGATTCAAATTTGGGTGACATCTTTTGGGCACAGGAAGTACATACAACAATTCATATCTTGAAGAGAGGAATGTTCAAAAGTAACAATGATAAGACTCCCTACGAGTTATGGAAAGGAAGACCGGAAAATGTGAATCATTTTAGAGTGTTTGGAAGCAAGTGCTACATCAAAAGAGAAGATGAGAGGATTAGAAAATTTGACTCCTGAGTTGACAAAGGAATATTTTTTGGGTAATCGAGCAAAAGAAAGGCATGCAGGTGTTTCAATCTGAGACTCAACAAAATAGTGGAAAGCATCAATGTACAAATTTATGAGACAAGTGTAACAAATCTCAAAGAAGAAAGCAGAGACTCAACAGAGCGGGAAGGAGAATATGACTTGAAAGGAGAAGTAGAATCAGAAGAAGAGGAAGAGAAACCAGAAGCAGAGAAAAAGGAACATGACCAGCAAAATCTTCATATATCTCCAAAAACTCCTAGCAGACGAATACAGAAAAATCATCCACTAGAACAAATCATTGGCAACATGGATACAGGAGTTGAAACCCGGAGAAAATTACGCTCACCAGAACAAAGGAATCTAGCACTCTTGTCCACAGTTGAAGCCAACAATTTTGAAGAAGCCAACACAGATGAACATTCGATCAAAGATATGGAAGAAGAACTGGATCAGATAGAAAAGAATGAAACGTGGGAACTTGTTCCAATGCCTAAAGATACGAACATGATTGGTACAAAATGGGTATTCAAAAACAATTTGAACGAGGATGTACAAGTAACCATGAGTAAAGAAAGGTTAGTATGCAAGGGATATGCTCAGGTTGAAGGAATAGATTTGAAGAAACTTTTTCCCCATTTGTCAAAATGGAAGCAGTCGGATTGATCTTGTCTTATGCATGTTCGAAGAGAATCAAAGTATATTATATGGATGTAAAATCATCCTTCCTAAACAGAGAATTAGAAGAAGAAGTCTTCGGTATCATTGTCCATAATAGAAGAAAAGTATATTGCAACAACAACATGGTGTACACATTTTCTCTGGATGAAGCAAAATTTGGAGGACATACAAGTGGAATATGACGAGCCTATTATGATATTTTGTCATAATACTAGTGTTATAAGTATCTGTAAGAACCCAGTGATGCATTCCAAGACAAAACACATTCTGATCAAATTTCACTTTCTATGGGAACATGTTACAGAGAAGAAAATCAAGGTATAGTATGTTGGTACAAAAGAGCATATTGCAAATATCTTCACCAAATCTCTTCTGAGGGATACTTTTGAGTATCTTCGACATAAACTTGGAGTAGTTTCATCCCCACAGTGAATGATTTTTGAAAAACTTGAATTCTTTTTTAATTCTTTTTATAAGAGATGTACACGAGGAAGCACCATGAAGATAAACATCAGTAGAGATAAAAGGCTTACTAATAGGGGGAGCATCCCCAAAGAGAAGTCATCCTTTGACATTGATTGTTACAGGTATGAAATAACTGAGAGGGGGGGGTGAATCAGTTATTGTAAATTATTAACCATTTCTCTCATTTTTAACTTCGAATCATTAATCTTAGTGGCAGTAAGTCTTTACTGTGAAAACCAGTGTTATAAACATAA